>CP136063.1:127210328-127360682 GCA_032622095.1 Siphonodentalium dalli
CAAAAACAGCAAAAAATATATAAATTGTATTAAGACAAAACGAAAAATTGCGGTACAAAATAAGGACATGTCCGATTAAATTGAATTAAATTAAATTAAATGAGACCCTCTGAAGGAAGTCAAAGACGTTATTCACCTTGGTATCCCTCAAAATAATCGGTCTGATAGATCTCGAAATATTGACAGAGCATGTGAAATGCTAAGAAGGACATTCTTCGGTGCATGCCGATCGCCAATCACCAAATTCCTGACTCCTTCATCTGCTCTTGAAATTTTGAAATGTGTAGTAATCCCCAAGGCATTATATGGATGTGAAATGTGGTATGGCCTGACAAATACACAAGTTCTGCAACTTGAGAGAGTCTATCGTATGTATATAAAACATATTCAATGTCTGCCTACTAGAACAAGTACAGAACTTTCACTGTCATTACTTGGTTTAACACCACTGCGTGTCGAAGTAGACCGGAAACAACTTTTATTCTTGGGAACACTAATAAATATTCCAAACACTCATCGCGATGCCCTAAGAATGTTTCTGTTCAATGTTCAGGGCCACCTCCTCTATAAACGGCCCCTGTCTGGCTTTGCGAAGGAAATATTCACACACCTGCACGCATATGATGTCATTGATTACCTCACAAATTTTATTGATTTTGGGTTCTTTCCATCACAGAAACAATGGAAAGAAATTGTAAAAGAGAAGATCAACAACTTCGCATATCAAGCACCATGGTGTGATTTGACAAATGAATCACTGAATTTCTTTAGGATGGTTAAATCCTATCCTATGTCGATCTGGAGAGGCTGGCTACTATGCAGGGAACACCCAAAGTACAAAGCTAAAGCTCTCTATATGGCAAACATCATCTCCAGAACGACATATGACAACAACGCATTATGCAAGCACTGTGGGTGCCAATACTCTGACCTCATGTCACACATGTACCTCCATTGCTTCTCTCCGCACAATGGGCCAGAGTGACATCGAGCGTGGGGGTGGGCCAGACAAAATCCAAACAATTCTGGTATAAAATCATAAACATATTCGGAATTCCTACATTTTCATTCCTGGATTTACTCTCGCCGGTAGGATTCCTCAGTTATGCATGTGGATGTGGAAGTCATCCTACTCTGGAACTCATGTGTGATGAGGAACGCTTATTTATTCATTGTCTCATATTTGTGTGTGTCCTTTGCTCCATCTGACCAATGCAAAAGTTCAACCAACCTCATATAAGTGAAATTTGATTTAGTTTGAATGTCACTGTTGTATTCATAAACATGTATATACTTGTACACATATCTCTCCCTCAAGGAGGCAATAAAACATCTCTCTCTTAAGCCTTGACATATAATATTGGTTTATTTGTCATAATTATACCCCCTTTTTTTAAAGGGGGTATACTGTTTTGGACCTGTCCGTCCGTCCGCCTGTGCGTCTGTCCGTGCGTCCGTACGTCCGTCCGATGTCTGTTCATGTCATAACTTGAACAGTAGTGCTCGGATCTCAATGACATTAGGTACGAGTGTTTAATACTATGAGGACATTAAATAGAGGGTTCCATCATTTTGTTCGGATTTTCCATTCTAGAGTTATTCATCTTTGTTTATCTGGAAATGTTAGCTTTTTGGTCCATCTGGTGTCTGTTCATGTCATAACTTGAAGAATAGTGTTCGGATCGCAATGAAATTTTGTGTGGCTGTTCACTACCATGAGGCATTCAATAGAGGGTTACATCGTTTTATTCGGATTTTTCATTCTAGAGTTATTCATCTTTGTTTATCTGGATATGTTGGCTTTTTGGTCTGTCTGGTGTCTGTTCATTTCGTAACTTCAACAGTTGTACTGTGATCTCAATGAAATTTGGTATGGATGTTCACTACTATGAGGACATTAAAAAGAGGCTTCCATCGTTTTGTTATGATTTTCCATTCTAGAGTTATACATCTTTGTTTGTCTAGAAATGTTGGCTTTTTGATCCGTCTGGTGTCTGTTCGTGTCGTAACTTCAACAGTTGTGCTGGGTTCTCAATGAAATTTGGAATAGATGGTCACTACTACGAGGACATTCAATAGAGCGTTCCATTGTTCTTTTCCGCTTTTCCATTCTAGAGTTATTCATCTTTGTTTATCTGGAAATGTTGCTGCTTGGTCCTTCCGATGTCTGTTCAGGTCATAACTTGAACAGTAATGCTCGGATCTCAATGAAATTTTGTATGCATGTTCACCACTATGAGGACATTTAATGGCACAACTGTTTTTGTTTTCTTTTTCTTTTTTTTTCTAAAGTTATTCATCTTTGTTTATATGAAAATACTGATTATTTGGGTCCATCTGTCAGAGTATAGCAGTCCAGTCATAAGTTATAGATATGCCCACACCAGGCGGTATGCCACACGGGGGTATGCACCGGACGACAGTCCATCTCTTGTTTGTCTTTAAAATTGATTTGAAAAAATTATATGGCGGGACTCAGATAAAAACCACCCACCCGGACCTTGTATTCTGGAAAAAAAATTCAAGATTCCATCACATTTTTTGGACAATAATTTTCAATAACTTCAATCGCGGCGATAGTTAGCTAGAATCTTTCTAAATTTTCAACTTATTGCAAATTCCCAAGGCCGCGAAATAACATTGCAGCCCCACCTTCACCCCCTCACCCCAATTAATTGAAAATTTCCAACAGGTACCTCATTATTACAGTTATTGGAAATTCCCTCCTGATACCCCCAATAATGGTTCGAAATGTTTTCAACTGATTATCATTTCAGTTCAAACATTTGACCGAAATTAGGAAAAGAATCGAGTTTTGGTACCGGTACCAAAAAAAAAATAATCCCAAAAATCCCAGAAATAAAACAATTTCAACTTATTTGTGTCAGGTTCTTTCAGGAATGCATGCCGTACCTAGCTGCTAAAAGTTTGACCAAAGTTTGGTTGCGACAACAACCATTAGTATATTTAGGAAACCCGACGTTCCAACTTTAAAAGACCACGTTCACAGCATGACTTAAATATAAGACATGGACTTGACAATTTCAGCCGTTACCGTATACAGTCATAATAGTCCCGAATACGGGAGTGGCGGCATGAGCGAAATGTGCAGGGACGTGACTAAAGGGGTTTTGTTGGGGTGTGGGTGTTCAACTTATCATTTCCATTTTCACACCACTAATTCACAACTCCAGTGACAACTGAATATCTCCTCTTTAAGTTTGCAATATTGTAATTAATACATGTATATACCTCATTGTCAGAACAAGTTAGAAATTACCAACCTAACGCAATAACCCAGATATGGGTGGGGTGGAATATCTTGAACTGAATGTAATTTCAGTGTAATATTTTGACTCAAAGTTGAACAATAGTTGGTTCTTGATCTGAACACACACTATTTTACACTATACATTGATTGGAAAGGACCCCGGTGGTCCCGTCGTTAGAATGCTCAATGCATTATGCCGCCATATGCCCTGTAGCGCTGACGAAGCTGGTTCGAATACGACAAGCGCGGATTCGCGATCCACGCTAAGGGAGGATAATCTGATTCGTGTATCTGGGCAAGTTTTTCGGTTGCTTTCCGTGGTCGGTGGTTTCTACACACAGCGGAGTGATTTCTTGGTTAAAGTTACCCTCTGCGTAGACTTTCCTCCACCCGTAAAACTGACAACGTCGTGACATCCGCATAGAGGGTGAGAAATTCGCACCACCCTGCCCCGTGATCCCTATCTAACGGCGACGGCATACATGTACCGAGACAATCCGCTTTCACGTGCTCAGGTTTGGCCACCAACACATCAATCTCGACGCAGCGCGCAGCACGCTTTTGTCCATAGATTGTTGTTGATTGTCGTTGATTGTACAATAATCCGCCAATCCCAGCTTGGGACCAGGTGGTTTCGCGAGACTTGGCACATCGTGATTATTAGGGTGGTCTAGACCAGAGACCAGAATTCAGCCGCATGAGATCCGTACAAGAGAACATCGGTTGTTATCATACTTATGGGTAAGTTACTTAGAAGTTCTGATCTAATTCTGGCGTAGAGAGGGCATCGGAAGAAGAAATGGTAAGCTGATTCTGTTTCGAAATTATTGACACAATGGTGATTCTTTCAAGTGATTAATAACAAGGTCACGGTTCAGGTTGCTGCAACCTAATCTAATTCGAGTATGTTATATTTGGGTTTTCCTGGAATAACACTGGAGATAAAAATTTGCAATTTTCGTACGGTCATTGTTTAATTTACGCTTAAATTCTTCAAGTGTGTTTGACGATTTTATTTAATTCGATAAACGATTCCATGCTCGAAGGCAGAACAGTATTCACGTAAATGTCTCTATTGCTGCCAGGCGGGTGGATACTAACTTTCCTCAAATTGTAACCAGATTAAGTGGAATCGGGAGGAATCATGTCTGATAGATAAGACGGAGCTTGGTTACTAGTCATTTTTTTAAATTGTATCATTTTCTGTTTTGTTCTATACGTGAGGCAATTGTTTCCCGACCGGTTTCTAATAGTAGGTTATGATCGCTGGTACTTCTCGTGGCCCCAGTGACTATTCGTGCCATTTCATACTGTATATCTTCGATATAATCGCTCATATATTTTGGTATGTTATCCCATACTGGTGATGCATATTCAAGGGTGGGTCTAACAGAAGCAAGATATATATTTTCAAGGGTCTTTCTGCTCAGTCTGAATTTGTGCTTCCTAATTATATTTACCTTTTTCCATGCCCTATCAGTTATGTTACTTATGTGAGTTTCCCATGAACCGATGTTGTCAACAGTGAGACCAAGATGTTCGTGATTTTCTACTTCAGTTATGTCAGAACCAGCCATGCTTAGGGGTGGGTGAACTATATTTGTAGTTTTCTTCGATATCATTAAAGCTTCGGTTTTGAGGGGATTAAATTTTACAAGCCATTTTTGGGGGCCTGCGACCCCTTTGTGCATTATAGGGGCTGTCGCCCATGTTTGCAGTTCGCGCGCATGACAGACTGATACTACTCTTTTATATATATCAGTATAACCTCAGGCAAATAGGTTCATATTGGACCTTAATATTGACATTGGTTCACATTGGACTTATTTGGTTCTGATATAATCCCATAGTTGACTTTTTCCCGTTATTATGTTGGATGGCGCGGACCACAGTGAATACACATATATAAAGAGGGTACGTCTGGTGCTGAAAAAGTCCATAGTGAGCGTATCTGTTTTTTGTTTTTTGTTATCTATTTAATTACAGTTTTTTATATCAAAATTTTTTAAACAAATAATACCGTTATAACCTCCGCCAAGGTACCCCGAGTCACACACCAAATTTGGTTGAAATCGGAACAGCAGTCTGGGAGAAAAATCCGGGGACTGGTCTCCAATGCAACTGCTACCAATTAGTATAATGTTCCTACAATACCCATGCTTCACTTACCCTTAGTTTAAAGTAAGGAGTGATTAATATTTAGGAAGTTTCAATTAGTGATTGATCGAAAACTGACTAGAGACTAAAGACCCAGATCTATGCAGATAGAGAGAGTGTTGGGGGGGGGGTAACCCCGGGATTCTAGAATGGGCCGAGAATTCCTTAACCCCTCAATTTGTAGCCTTTATCAAAAATACAAGAAGAAAAAAGGAAGAAGCATTTTATTTTACACAATTAAATTTCTTTTTCTTTCCGTCGCTGGAATCCAGACGAGGGGGGGGGGGTTTAGCCCACTGGAACACTGTAGGTTGATGGTAGCTGCAGTGCCCCAGCAGGTGTTATTGCCTCGTCGGTGATGGTGATGGTGATGGTGGACTCCTGGTAGGTGTTATCCGGAGTCCGGGCTGCTCCAAAGGGATGGCAGACGTGATGGTGAAGTCAAATACAACTTTAAACATATTTTAATGTATCTAGAAAATATACATAGCGGTCGGGGCACAAGTTACAAAACTTACAAACTTGCCCCTCTCCTAGGTGTCATATCCAAGGAGAAGAAGGTCAGCTGGAAGTCGTCCGGATGTCCTGGTAACTTATCCAACAGCTCATATCTTTCGTGGCATCATCCCGTTGACGTCATGAAGAGCACATTAAATTTCTTTTTCTCTCCGTCGCTGGAATCCAGACGAGGGGGGGGGTTAGCCCCCTGGAACACTATAGGTTGATGGTAGCTGCAGTGCCCCAGGTGTTATTGCCTCGTCGGTGACGGTGGTGGTGCTGGTGGACTCCTGGTATGTGTTCTCCTACTGGTGGCCATGTTTTTTGGCCGATTGACCCCAAAATGACTCGTTCCCATCTACATGTCATTGTTAACATCAATGACATATTTCATGATTTTCCGACCAAAGGTACGACCTGTAGCCCGCGCCAAAGGATTTAGTCATGCAAAGAATATAATCCAAGATGGCTGCTGGCGGCCATGTTTTTTGGCCGAATAACCCCAAAATTACTCGTTCCCATCTATATGTCAATATTAACATCCATGACAAATTTAATAATGATCAGACAAACAGTACGACCTGTAGCCCGTGCTAATGGGTTGAATTTTTAAATTCAAGATGGCCGCTGGCGGCCATGTTTTTTTTCCGAATGACCCCCAAATGACTCGTTCCCATCTACATGTTAATGTCAACAGCTATGACAAATTTTATAATGATCCGACGAAAGATACGACATGTAGCCCGTGCTAAAGGAAATTGTTGACGAATCACACACGCACACACGTGTACACACACACGGACGACGGGTACCAAGCCATGGCAATAGCTCAAACTTTACACAGTAAAGTTGAGCTAAAAACAGTAGTTAATTTACCATGGTTATATCCATGCCTCCATGATAATCAATATGCCTCCTTGTAATTACCATGGTATTATGATGATTACCATAATTTTACCACTCAAAAGACTGTTGTAAATTAACTATTGTTTTTATACTATGGTAATTACCATGATGATTGATTACCATAGTTTTACCATCCAAAAGACTGTTGAAAATTTACTATTGTTTTTTTTACTATTGCTTCACCACACAAATAACTGTTGTAAATTAGCTATTGTTTTTTCACTGTGGTAATTACCATAGTGTTACCACCCAAAAGACTGTTGTAAATCGAGCGGTAAAACTATGGTAATCACCATGGTTTACCATAGTGAAATAAACGGTTTTTAGCCATACCGGTAGCCAAATTACAATGGCCTTTTGGATGGCAATACTATGGTAATCACTACAATGAAATAAACCTGGCATAGTTAATTTACAATGGTGTTTTGGGAACCACATTAAATATTAAAGCCATAGTTAAGCAGAAACCATAAAGAAAACAGCAATAGCTAAAATTCAGTTGAGATTTAATGTATCATAATACTATTAAATCATACTTATTTCGGTTTAGATTTTTGGGGTTAAAGTTCGAAGAATAGTTATTATATACATGCACATGCGTGGAAGCACGTGCCAGCTGGAACTGGAAGTTTTAACACTGTAGTGTCTGCCTGATAGCACAACCGACTCACAATAAATTTGAGTATTGTAGCTATTTTCTGGTACATACATCAAAAACCTCCTCAACCTCTTAATACAGATAAGATCGATTCCATCTATCCTCAAGGAGGGCTTCCTGACTCCAGAATACAAGAAAGGTGACCCGCACCTTCCAACCAACTACAGAGGCATCCCCGTCACACCTCTCTTACTAAAGATCCTGGAACATATTCTCAACATTAGGCACAATAAAGTTATCTCGAAAGACCAATCACGACTCCAGTCTGGATGTACGAAGGGTACTTCATGTCTGAATTCTGCACTAATCGGCACTGAATGCATCAACGAAGCGGTACTTACCAACAAACCACTAATCCTAATCACGCTTGACGCTCAGAAAGCATTTGACGTTGTAGACCATAACATCTTACTCAGAAAGCTGTACCTGGACGGTATCACCGGCTCAGATTGGGTCATGTTGAAGAATCTGTATACCGGCATGACTCGCAAAACCAGCTCTCCAGCCCTTTCAGTATTGCACAAGGGGTACGCCAAGGAGGAATCCTGTCAACAGCGCACTATAAAAGGTTTAATAATAATCTCCTGTTACAACTGGAATCAAACTTTAAAGGTGCAACCATCGGTGATATCAAGATTCCCCATACGACCTGCGCTGATGATATTGCCCTGATGTCACACTCCTCAGTAGAAGCGCAACATCAACTTAATGCAGTGGAAAACTTCTCACGAAATAACCGATACAACATTAATGCTGCAAAAAGTGCATGCACCATTTACAATGCCAAGCTGACTCGAGATCTTCAAATCTTTGAAAAGAGTATTCCGCAGCCGCTGCTGACAAAACACCTGGGTATCACAAGAAACCAGAAGAGTACTGCCAACATTGAAGAACAAATCTTTCTTGGCCGACGCACTGCCTATGCACTGATGGGCTCCGACTGCATGGTCGAACTGGAATCACACAGCTGGTAAAAGCCATATTATGGAAAACCTACGTTGTCTCATGCATCGTCTATGGTCTGGAATCAATCATACTTACAAATACACAACTCAGCAAATTAGACACCTTCCAGGATAAAATGCTCCGACAACTACAGAATCTCCCATCAAGAACTGCCCTGACTGCAGTAAAAGCGCTTCTTGGCATTCCGCCACTATCTATCATCATCCACAAGAACATGCTCAACCTCTTCCTGCGAATTGCACGGTCTCCAGACTCAACAGAACATAAGTTAGCTTGTCGCCAACTAGCCGTGAGAGACATCAATGACAAAAGCTGGTTCTCCTATATCAGACGACTGCTAACAGAGTACAACCCCCCTTCAGCTTATTCAATCATTCTACACCCTCCAACTAAGTCCGACTGGCGGAATACTAAAGTCGCTGCTAAAGTGACAGGGAAATGGCGAAATGACATCTCAGCGAAATCCTCTTTACGGCTACTTAACCCTGAAGGAATTGCCTACAACTCTGTCCATAGACTGTACAATTATGTTAGACCTAGCATATTTGACGTAAGGCGTGTCGAGGTTAAGGCCAAGTTCGTGTGCGGCTGCTTCTTAGCCTGGAGGGTATCTCCAGGCTAATGAAGCAGCTTTCAACCAACACACTGTCAGTCCTACCTGCCTGACATGCAACCTTGGTCCAGAAGACCGAGAACATGTTATCGCCTCCTGTCCCACCTACCAGAAGGAAAGATCCAGACTCAAACAGAAGATCAACAGCCTTCTCCCCAGTATAAATCAAATCCTCCTAGACAATTCAGCAACCTTTACCCAACTCATCATTGACCTTAGCCATCCAGATATTCCTGATACCATCGACTGGGAGGAACACTCTGTTGACCAGCTAGAACTTTACTCCAGAGAATTCCTATATCAGCTCCATACTAGAAGATGTGCAGTTCTAAATGATCACATAGACCACGCAAGACTCGCTCCGAGCTCAAAGTCCCTTAAGTATTCTCTAGGTATAGAAGGCTCTTAACTGACGCCATATGTAAATACGTACACAGCTGTATATTCACGGATTCAATTCAACTCGGAGGAATACATTCTACATTTATCCAACACTGGAGTGCCTCGCATAATCAACGGGGGAATCTCATCCAAAAGAAGTAGAAGGTGCCGGACTGCCAAATATAAACATTGTATCCGGTTGCGTGTCTCGAACTCAGAGTGTCGTGAAATGTAGTCGCATGTGTCGACCTGTGTTACTATACCCAGGTCTATTAAGCGCACAATTTCTGATCACAGAAAACCTCCTCAGTTCGTGTAAAATTGTATATAACCCGTCCTTTTGTGCCAGAATTGGACATTTGGACGAATCCATTCAGAATCCAAAGCAAATGGAGGTGGTTTAGTTACTTTTTGACTTTTTCCCTTCTGTTCAGTTTCTATGTCCTCCTAATTTGCAGAAGATAACATGCATAATTGAGGTGCTCAATGGGTGTGCATTTCAAACTTCAACTGTAGAACTTCAATCTGTTCCTTGGTTTCCCATGGCTGTTGAGGCCTAATCAGACTGAGGATGAATCCGATGATGCTAGCCCTCCTTGTGGACTATTGTCATTAAATTCACCTTTTGGGGACCTCATTCTCCAAATGTCAGACACACTATATTCAGACTTGGCTGGCATATTATTTTCTTAACCACCGCTTATCCAGATGAAATCATACCCTGATTTTTCAAAGAAACATTGGGGTGGTATATTGGATTGAATTTGTCTTTTGCCTGTCAGGCGATCATTCCTTCCGTCTGTCTGTTGGGATGTCTATCCATCCGTCTATCAAAAATTGTTTTCTTCTCCATATTAAAGACCAAATAAGTTTATATATTTCAGTGTGCATGTTTCCCAGGTGACTCACAATCAGATTTGTTCAAATAAGTTCATCAGATCAAATAGGTGCGAAGCTAGGACCATAATCTTAGCCATAAATCTTAACATAATTTCTTCTCAAGAACCATTGACCCTATATTAGCTTATATTTGGTATGGATGGGCCTTAGGTGACCGGGTTCCGATTTGTTCAAATCAGGTCATTTTAATGAAATGAGATCCCCAGAGGGTGAATTCGTTGATGATATTCCACCTTGGGGAATAGTGTCATTAAATTCACCTTTTGGTGACCTCATTCTGCAAATATCAGGCACACTAAATACAGACTTTGCTGTTTCAATATATTGGGGGGTATATTGATATTACCAGATGAATGGATCTCATAGATGGGGATTCACATTTGTTCTAATAGGGGCAGAGATAAGAGATTTAACTGTCCTATATCCTGTTTGGTACTGGTGTAATAATATTGATTTCTAGGCAGACTGTGTGGGGGCAATGTTTGAGGCAATGGGGAAGGAGTGTAGAGGGGTGGAGTTTTGACCCCCTTATTTTGATCAAAATTTAAACAGTTGAAAAAATTCATGCCTGGTATAACATTAGTTGTAGATTAGATGTTCACATCAAAAATAGGTTAGAATTTTTCTCATAGTTTGGTTTGATTTTCCAACATGTATGTTTTTAAACCAACAGTCAGGTTAAACTGTTGGACCAAATTGGCCACAAATTTTAACTTTATGGGGTTGGTAATTTTCAAACGTTTAAGAGCTTGAAGTACTGGTACCAGTTGTAAAATTCAACCTAAGAGGGATGTGCGAAAAGGATTTTTGTGAACTTAGTACTGTGGTATGGTTGTCTTCAAAAGGTAAGAGGGTGGAGATTTGTCAGTGGTGTGCAATTAGAAATTTCAAGTTGAAGAGCCCTGCTCATCTGAGAACCTCCAGCTATGTCCATGCTTAGAACTACTTGTCTTATTATGTGATATTGTCACGTACTGACTCTTGTGGTCCCAGTCTTCTCAGTCTTTACAGTCTGGTAGGCGACCCACAGTCATTGACTGTCTTGTGTAATGCTGTGCCGGATAATTGATTGAAACTGTGGATAAGAGACTGGTTTGCGACTCCTGTCTTGCATCAATGCTGGATTATCAGAGTCTCCAGGTATTAGTTTTAACATTCGATGAAAGGCAGAAACCGGACAGAGTTTTGAACCAGGTATGGCCAGTACTGGAAGTCGCAATGGGGAAGGAGTGTAGAGGGGTGGAGTTTTGACCCCCTTATTTTGATCAAAATTTAAACAGTTGAAAAAATTCATGCCTGGTATAACATTAGTTGTAGATTAGATGTTCACATCAAAAATAGGTTAGAATTTTTCTCATAGTTTGGTTTGATTTTCCAACATGTATGTTTTTAAACCAACAGTCCATATGTTCCTACTTCAGGTTAAACTGTTGGACCAAATTGGCCACAAATTTTAACTTTATGGGGTTGGTAATTTTCAAACGTTTAAGAGCTTGAAGTACTGGTACCAGTTGTAAAATTCAACCTAAGAGGGATGTGCGAAAAGGATTTTTGTGAACTTAGTACTGTGGTATGGTTGTCTTCAAAAGGTAAGAGGGTGGAGATTTGTCAGTGGTGTGCAATTAGAAATTTCAAGTTGAAGAGCCCTGCTCATCTGAGAACCTCCAGCTATGTCCATGCTTAGAACTACTTGTCTTATTATGTGATATTGTCACGTACTGACTCTTGTGGTCCCAGTCTTCTCAGTCTTTACAGTCTGGTAGGCGACCCACAGTCATTGACTGTCTTGTGTAATGCTGTGCCGGATAATTGATTGAAACTGTGGATAAGAGACTGGTTTGCGACTCCTGTCTTGCATCAATGCTGGATTATCAGAGTCTCCAGGTATTAGTTTTAACATTCGATGAAAGGCAGAAACCGGACAGAGTTTTGAACCAGGTATGGCCAGTACTGGAAGTCGCAGTACTTTCTGACCGAACTGTATGGTTTTGGACCATTTAATAACTACCAACAGCACATCTTGTGTGAAATGAATGTCACCTCTAGTTAACTGGTGTTTCGGATCAAATTTTGAGACCACCTCTGGAACCAGATTAGATTTTCTGTGTGGGTTTTTTCTCGCTATGCCTTTTAAAGTTAGGTTAATTTGATAAGCATCAAATTCATCGGTATTAAAACCTAATCTGATGTGTAGCAACTTCACCCCACTTAAATAGTTTCTGATTATATCTGCAGACTGAAACGATCTGCTCAAAAATTGAGCGTAGCACTGTAAAGTGTGCGCCTTGGCTGGGAAGGGAGGTAAATGGAAATATTCGCAGAATAGAAAATAGGTTTTCCACTGGATCAAGTTGGTATCGTCTGCATATGCTTTGGAAAGAGAATCTCTACTGTCAGCCACTATCTGCTTGAATTCTTCACCTATAATTGCAAATTACCACTTATCAAAAATAGATTCATCTAATTCTATAATATTCAATTGTAAACCCTTTGTGGCTGCAATGAAAGCCTCTCGGTGTCGATGACTTTCGTCCCATCGAGACAAATAGTCTGGTAACCGATTCTCTTCACCTGCAATGTGTACTATTTTTATTTCAAAATTGCCCGTAGCTGACACAAAGCAAATTTCCCTCAAACATGCCTGAAGAAACGAGTTTCTTGTTGAACCCTTATTCACCAAAGCTACAGATGTAGCATTGTCACATTTGAAGAGAATCCTTTTACCGAACAATTTGTCCTTCCACAATTTCAGACAAACGACTATGGTCAACATTTCTAACTCGTTGGTGTGCAAAGCGATCTCCAGGATGCGCCTGGGAAATTTAGAATGGAAATATTCATTTCCACATATACCTCGACAAGATGACAATGTGGCATCGAAAGCCATTATCTCATCTGGTTTGGACCAGATTTCCCAGGGCATCATGGAGATTCCATTGTACTGAAAAAGGAAATGCTTCCACCAAGTTAGATCCTTTTTGACATATTTTGGAATGTTTTGTGACTGTTCATTATCAGCATTAAAATGTACGAAGCCACATCAAAATTCTGGCCACGAATATTCGCCCTGGTCTAACGCATAATGAAACCTAATAAAGATTGTACTTCTTTAATAGAGGCACTAACTTTGACCAACCAACCATCCACCAGATTTTGAATCTCATTCAGCCTATCTTTTGTTACTTGTAAAGTTAATGTTTCAGTGTCGAAAAGAACACCTAAGAAAACCATTTTTGTGGATGGGCTACAAGATTTATCTATTGATTCTTTCAAACCCCAACTTTCCAAAATGTGTTCCAATGTTTCAAAAGCCAAATTAGCTTTTGAGCCAATCTCAGCCCCGGCTAAATCATCCAGATAATTCACGATTGGAAAACGTTCAGTTTGCATGCAGTATGTCACTGCATTAGTTATTCTTTGGCAGATATAGGCCGCAGATCTCAAACCCATGCTCAGGACTTTATCACAAAAAAGTTTCCCATCAATGTCGTACATCACCAAGTTGACATCCCCTGGATCGATATAAATCTGCCTGTACGCTCTTTGGAGCTATTTACGGAAAAGAAGAAGACATGCCTAACCACAAGATTATATACACTGGGATAACAAAGTTTTGTATCAGTTCCCATATATGATGTTTTCTGAATGTTGTCATTAATGGAAATCCCTTGTGGAAAACTAAGGTCTAAAATGACCCTTCTTTCCATACAATTATGCTTGGGAACTGTATTTAAGGGACTAATTTTAAATCCCCCCCCCGAAGCTCTCCCTGGGCAAAGGACCGACAATGGTGCCATGACTCTGCTCTTTTAATAGCTACAGGAAAGTCTCTGGCGCCCTTATGATTCTTATGACCAACGAGAGATTGAGGAAAATCTCTGGACTCAGTATATCCGATTGGGAACCCAAATTCCAGAAATTCTAACAACATTTGATTGTCGTAATTTGACAACATGGATCTAACCTTAATCTGTATTTAAGGGACTAATTTAAAAATTTCCCCCGAAACTCTCCTTGGGCAAAGGACCGACAATGGCGCCATGACTCTGCTCTTTATCGATGAAACTTTTAATCGCTACAGGAAAGTCTCTGGCGCCCTTGTGATTCTAATGACCAACGAGAGATTGAGGAAAATCTCTGGACTCAGTATATCCGATTGGGAACCCAAATTCCAGAAATTCTAACAACATTTGATTGTCGTAATTTGACAACATGGATCTAACCTGAATCTGTATTTAAGGGACTAATTTTAAAATTTCCCCCGAAGCTATCCTTGGGCAAAGGACCGACAATGGCGCCATGACTCTGCTCTTTATCGATGAAACTTTTAATAGCTACAGGAAAGTCTCTGAGGCGTTATTTCGCTAAAATCCAATTCGGATTCTGGATTCAGATTACAGATTTGTCCCCGTACGACTTGGTTCGGCAAAAGAACAGACCACAAATTTGCAGAATCAGTAAACGAACAGACCGTAATCCTAATTTCGTGGTAATCCGATTTGGATTCGGATTCCGATTACGGACTCAAATGTTCGTAATGTAAACAAACCGAGATTCCGCCACCTCAGAGTTTAAAAACACAATAAAACATAAGAATCCGTCTCTTTGTGTACAAATTATTGCAGAATATAAACGATCTATATCAAAGAATTTTAAATGCGGAGACAAATTTGTTTTATTGAATGTAAACTGGGAGAATATTACTGAAATTAGCCAAATAATAACGCTATTGATAGTAACGCTGGGGGAGCACTTCGGTTGATGGCAAATCATTGTTGATTGTCACTTTCATATGTCCATTTCATAATTCCATCCTTAAAATACCGCCCGAACGCATGTCGATTTCGAATTCGGCGGATACGTCACCATTGACCGAATTCATATGAACCTGCATGGATATGTCTTCTGCTGTGTTCGTTATTATAATGTTTCTTCTTATTCAAGAAATAGTAGGATTATATGGTATCGATGGATTATCAGATACACGTATGTACTATCATCTAGTCTTAAAGTTATAGCAATTTTAACATGTTTTGTTTCGTTAAATGCAGTCGTTTTGCGCAATAGTCTCTGTATAGACAACAGACACATGTTCTAGGGACGTGGCTAGAAGTTTCCTCAAATTTCCGGCCAACTGCACCCCCCCCCCCCCCATTGAACCAAACATCAATCTCACAGGTTCGCAGAATTCAATTTGCTCTCCTTGGAAATATCCAATCTGACAAACACTAAGATTGGAAAATTACCAACTTTTACTGGTTGAAAAAAATCAAACAATGAGAACAATGCCAACCTATATATGGTGTCAAATTAATGTCCAACTAATGTTGTGTCATGCATGAAATTTCCGACTGCTGGAATGTACCAAAGTTTAGTTTAGATATATTTATTTCAAATATATGTCAAATTTAGATAACACATGATATATAACACATACATTTGTTTATACATACAAAGGAATTGGGGGACAAGTACTGACTCACTTAAGGGTACCCCCTCTCCCATATGTTATTACACTGAAACAATAAATAATTAGTAATGGCAAAGCAACATGACTACCAAAACAAGTTGAACATATATACAGATCACTGGACACCCCCTCTCTCGAGTTAGTCATAAGTTTGTATATGTATTTATTTAAAATCGGGTTTGTTTGTTGTGTTTGTTGGCTTGTACGTATCATTATTTGAAACAGTTAGTCAAAATAATCCTGATTTTCCTCACGTATGAATGACTGCACAGCTTAGCAAATTGTACCAAAGTTCGGGGTGGGGGTCGAGACACACAATCAACCCCTGTCGTCACGTCCCTGTTCAACTGACAAGTTCCGTGTGTTCTTCACAACATCTTCGGAATTTGATTCAGGAGGCCTAGAGCTGTCATGTTTAGATATGCTTGCCATCATCAATAAACACACTTTAACTTGAAAAAAAGATGCGATTAAGTCGGATTGGCAGCAAATTATGTGCCGTGTATACACACATAGAAGAACAGCATGACTTTCAGAACAAACATGCACTTTATAAATATAAGATACAAATGATACTTGTGTCAAATACATGAGCCATGTTTGACGCTGGGGGAGAGTTTCGGAGACCACGTGGATTTCAAAATCTGACCTAGAATCCGAAATTAGCTCCGCCCCCCGTAATCGGCTTTGGATTCTCAATCCGGATTTTAGCGAAATTACGGCTCTGGCGCCCTTGTGATTCTTATGACCAACGAGAGATTGAGGAAAATCTCTGGAACCAGTATATCCGATTGGGAACCCAAATTCCAGAAATTCTAACAACATTTTATCGTCGTAATTTGACAACATGGATCTAATCTTAGGAATATTTAAGTGGGATCCCACTGGAATTTTACAACCCTCATAATTATACTTGCCAGAATTCCTGATAAGATCGAAGATTTTAATTGTCGATCGAATGTCTTGGGAGAGACCATTGAGCTCAGAAACATCTACATGGGCGCAAGGCTTTTCCATTGTGTACAAATCATGATCCTTACATTTGACATCTTTCGGTTCATGCTCCGGATCGTGAAATTGACATGTTAGCACATCTTCAGTGATTTCCGACTCAGATTGCATACAATCTGCTATATTATTGACTAATGCCCAATAAAAGGTTTTATAAATATCGTGCACCGATGACGATGTTGTAAGCTCACTGGTCTCTTCCATAGAATTTGTTGTCCTCTGATTATTAGAGGACAATTCGGCAATATATGAATTTGTCCTCTTACCCTTCTGTAAGTATTGAGGGTAGAATACATTTGCTATAGGATTTAAAGAAGACCTACTGGGAACTTTAATTTCATCATAGCCCAGTCACCTTCGTTCTCGCATTGGCCACGACGATTCAGGGTGCCAGGCTTTTTCCCGTTTGACTTGCCAACACAGTGCACAAAAATGCTGAACTACTCTACTCTGTCCCCCAAGGAGAGCTCGGTGTGGTGGTGATTGTAAGTTGCACCGAGTTCTGTTGAACATAGAACAAAACCAAGGCATGTCCTGCATCTGTTTTTCTGGAAAGGTTTTATTATTAACACTAGAATTGGATTAAAACAATTTGCCTTTTCCTTTGACATGCTTGGCTCAAACTGGAGTTTCTATGCATACTGCATCGTCAGCCCAAGTGTTTTGCCCTAGCTCAATACGACGGACCCAATCTCTGTAAAAATTCAACAATGCTTTCCAGTCATAAATAGTATAAAAATACACAATTTTCTTCAATAGACACAAACGGCTCGGTTGGTTCTATGTCTGCTCTCATTATTGATTCCAACTCTCCAGCGATGAACTGTTGGAAAGTAAGATCGCTGAATGCAACACTTGAACCAACATACTCATACTGCAGCATAGAATGTGGAAACATTTGAGGGAAACAAACCCTATCACTCGGTTTGGCCTCGATGCCGACTTCTGCACACTTCTAGTAGTATTAGTAGTTCCACAAGATTTCAACAGTTTTGATAATCTTCCGAAAGAAGCTGACTTCTCGTCTTCTTCCTCGACATTAAATTCTTGATCTGATTCTGAACCCTGCCCATATTAGACCGAGCTTTCTCATTTTTGAGTCTACCAAATTGTTCAAAAACTCGATTTGTCTCAAATCACTCAAGTCTTTCTTGCTCGGATCTAATTTGGGCGTTTTGGGCCGAACAGGGCTATCATGGGAATTACCATGCATACCTTTCATTGTCTCTGTGTCTTCTTTCGTCCTTCTGGGCTCCTCTTGCATCCGACGGAACTTCAGTCGCTTTTGTTCCTGCTCTTTTCCCCTTTGGGCCGCTGCCAATTCGTCCTCGAGTTTTTTCCATTCCGCGTCGTCAACAAAGTGTTTCTTGGCTATTGCGCCTTTTTCCTCACCGTGATCCATCTTTTGTGTCTCGGGAAGTTCTGGTTGTTCTGGTTGACTATATAGTGGGGGCTGTAAGCTGATGGGGTGTGCAAATTTGGATAAAAGCATGAAAATTGGTACACATATAGAGTAGACCATGGGGGTTCAGTTCGAAGCGAGACCCAAATTGGCAGACCCCCTCATATGACCTTGAGGTCAAGGTCAAGGTCATCAACATGAATTTTCACTATAGGTTGTCTGGAATGTGCATAAGGGAGCTAAAAATTATGCATTGTGAATATTATTCATTACTTCACACTGGGGAGACATAATATGACTAACATCATAATTTTGGGGGCTTCATATGAGAGTTGGAATGTTTTTGGTGACCTTGAACTTAAAATTGTGCCATGTTGTCAATTATCACTTGGGAAAGGGGATGGTTTAGGCGTATCAGGTTAGATGTTTTATTCAAACATATTGCAACAATCATAATTATATCCAATATAGGTGGGGGCACAAAGTGGCTCAGTTGGTAAGGTATGTGTTGCATAAGACAAACATAAGCCATTCCAATTAGTGATGGTGAAACTGATTTGAATCAGCTGGCACACAGAGATTCATGTACATGTAGGCTAATTGGGAAAGTTTGTCAATTGCTTTCCTGTGTTCAGTGATTTATTCTCATTAGATATATTCTCTTCACAGCCTCTTCTCCACCTGTAAACCTGACCTGATATGCCATGATGTGACATAGCAGCTAAAACGACCATTAACCCCAATAAAACAAACAAACAAATATCAGTTTCTTAAATTGGAATGATGTGCTTACATACCACTAAGTGAATGGTGTTAGTTGGTGTTGATTATTTTAACACTATCAAATACCTTATTAGGATGAATAAAAGATCCAATGAGAAGAATTGGAACCCATGCCTCACCAGCACACGGCACTTATCAACTAAGATACACCATTTTTTAACATAATTATTTTCATCCCATTAATATTGTATTGTCATAAGCTAATACAGTTCAGACCATACGCTTGTCGCATGTAGTACTTAGTCAAAATGTATACCTGTTTTGAAAATTAAACTGAATAAAGTCAAGTCGGCGATTTATCGAAATCATATTCAACTCCTAACAGCATGTTTCAAGATCTGTCATCAATGTGTTTTGAGAAAGAAAAAAAAAGATGTTTTCAGTCATGAGTGCCAATACCACAGCCAGTAAGTGTTGGGGCAAAATACCAATTTGATGAAAGAAGGCATTAGAATGGTACCCATCTCTGTGATAAATAAATAACCATTTCTACTGATTTCATTGAAAGAGGTGATAATGGCCAGGTTCAGCCAAACATTCGATTAACTTGTAACATGTGCTACTGTGTCCCAGGATAAGAATATATTGTCATTGCTAGATATACGTGTAGGTCATGCTTTTCACAGCTGTTAGAGTACAGTGACTTCTCTTGACATTGACCACCACAATACGGATATATAATATGGATAATCTAGACATCAATAGAGACAAGAGCACTGGCGTCCCAATTTCGGGATAGATACGTAGAATACACTGCCCCAGATGACTCGCAAATTCCTCCCAAATCCAACGACACAGGTAAACTAGAGTAATAGTCATATACCGGTGTATGTTATCTGGTCACCATTAAAACTGTGGCACTGTGACTAATCAGTCCTATGTTTCGCTATGCCACTACATGGGCTATCCTAGATGCTGATGATCCGAGGCCAAACAAATGTATGGTTTGCATGGATATGTGTTATTATGTGTGGTGGGTACTTTAGCTGACCAATTAATGCTGGAACAGTTATTTGACCCCTGCTTTCGTCCACCACGATGGACATGCACCCAGTTCCTAGATACCACCCACTACTTTGGGAACTATTGAGGTACCGGATAACATAATATGGGGAGACTATAGACATCCAGTTCCCCGACATCGCTGTACTGTTCTGGCAATCTTACCAACAACTTTCTGAATACCGACACTATAATGAGACCCGTTTGGACTCTCTGTTTATTCTGATAGACTATTTGGAAATTATATGTGTCATTAAAAAAGTATCAAACAGGAGTCAAAATTTGACTGGTGGACGATCAAACCGCCGCCACCAGTGATAGACATAATCCACATAATGATGAAATGAAGGAAACCAAAATGAATATAGCACTGGCAGTGCAACTGGAAAGGAAAGCGATACAGGCGCGTTGCCCCCCAGATGCATGCCATAGATGCATTGCAAGTAATTGATGTAATTTGACAAGTCGCGCCATGAGAGACAGATGTGAGCGATACAGGCGCGTCACACCTGTCCACCACAGTCGACGTAGGACAAATTTTTTTTTTTTTTTTTTTATGTGAAGGATGTAAATATGTGATGAAAAACCAATTTGGATGGAATAATATCGACAACAGAAGTTTGGAAAGGTGAGCGATACAAGCGCGTCACCAACTTTTGGTATCGACATCAACAAAATAGACATGTTCCAATATAATATATACTGGTGAGGTAGATGGGGTGGTGGTGGGAAAACTTTGAATATTATCTGCTCTTTCCTGGCGACAGTGCGATGTTTACTTCTCTGCTGTAGTCGCAGCCAGAAAAGAGAAGGAATCCCGGGCATCCGCTCCTCTTGATAAACAAAGTAGTCTTCCGCGCATGAAAATAGTTCCATCTTAGTTCTGATCAATTATTTCGTAAAACAGGATATTTACTTAACATTATCTTTTAATATGTCAAACATTATATATCATACTTATTTTATTGTTGTTTGCTGTAGTATTCTTAGTAAGAAGTAATCTAAGGATTTTGCTTGATAAGATGACATTCTGCGAGTATACGCTTGCAGGTGTTTACTAATTGCAGCTGGTCGCCGCATAGCAGATTAAATTACCAATCTAAAGATCGCCGCATGGTAAATTAAATTACCAATGGGTTGGGTTCCATAAATAGCTAAGACAAGCGGTGCCTCTCTTACCGTTATTTATGAACCCCAACCCTCCAATAATTATAGGTTATAAAAAACAACAGCGACATTTCCCGTTTGGACTCTCTGTTTATTCTGATAGACTATTTGGAAATTATATGTGTCATTAAAAAAGTATCAAACAGGAGTCAAAATTTGACTGGTGGACGATCAAACCGCCACAGAGGGATCGATTGTTGTCGTGACAACAATAGAACCATCTCGGCCACCCAGGAAAAGGAACGGAGGCCCAGGAAGAGAACAAACGGGGATAATCAAAATTGAAACTACATATGTACAAAACTAAAACACAAATCTAATATGAGGTTATGCAAGATATAGGATGACCTAAGTAAATGGGAAAACAACTCCTCTCCAGCCAGAGACGCCCAAGCCAAGTCAGTAGCAGGAGAGGCGCTGCTTCCCCCTGGCCATGTGAATATAAAGAACAGGTACATACGGTAATATAAGGCATGGTCAAATGATGGGACAGCCGGCTTATACACAGTCAATTGAGACTGAAACAGACCGAGACCTTACAGGGGGATTTGACGAATATATTTTTTGAACGCATCGGTACGCCAACGACCAAGTCCAAACGGGAAATGTCGCTGTTGTTTTTTATAACCTATAATTATTGGAGGGTTGGGGTTCATAAAATGAGATACGGGTAACCTGCCACTAATGTGAATATCCAGTAATTGTACATGTTATGCGGTCCATTGATGCATAGATATACTAGTATATTGGCCACACCTAGCTGATGACCATTTCACACATTGTCTACCAAATCGGAGATGTAAACACCAGAGAGCCAGCCTTGCTTGCTTTAGGATTCAGTGGCATAGCATTTTGACACTCTAAACAAGCAATGACTGCGAAAAAGATATTATTATAGCATTGCTATATGCACATTTCTTTCAAAACTAAACTTCCTTTTTTCAAGAGAAAACCAATCAATGTTACCAACAGGGTATATCTGAGGAGTTGGTGAATCAAATGGTATGCTATATCACAATGCTAGTCTCTAGTTCGGCGACCAGAGTGATGGCCAGTAGACGATATACCACACAACAACCACAAGTCTCTAACCACACTGCTACAATTTATATGACACAGTATATGTCTGCTC
This sequence comes from Siphonodentalium dalli, assembly GCA_032622095.1. Lineage (NCBI taxonomy): Eukaryota > Metazoa > Mollusca > Scaphopoda > Gadilida > Siphonodentaliidae > Siphonodentalium > Siphonodentalium dalli. The sequence goes on from CP136063.1 coordinate 127,232,646, forward strand.
GTGTCCAACATGGGGTGATTTTAGCACAATAACTGTCTGACCTTTCAAAGGACCAATTTCATGAGTGTGGTGAGATCTCAACATACACTGGGAGCAAACTTCTTTTTTTATCAATAAGCTCATTCTCAATTGATGTACGAGTAATCAGAATTAGCACAAAACATGCAGGTATGATATATATATATATATATATATGTATATATATTACGGTCTCTTGTTTTTAGTAGGGAATATGTCTATATCCAATGCTCTTGTATCCACACTCTAGTTCTGTCTTTAGCATGACTTAATCTTTCGTAACAAGTTTTGATGCCAATAACATGATTGGTGATATTATATTCTGGACAACAGATCTCATTTATTGGGTGTGCATGTAATGGTAGTCATATTCTCATAATTGTTACCAAATTGAATGCATGTCGGTTCAACATATTTTCAACATATAATCTGTCTATAAATTGCTGACATGTTTTTTACTGTGCTTTAATCCTGACCAGAGAATCGATTACCATGTGATCATGCCAAGTTTTTTCCACTGCATGTAGTGCTTATGTGTCAAATAGTTGGGTAATACATGTATTGTGCAATGCGTTGGGTGACTAAAATGTGCAAAATGTTACTTTATAAAAGTAACATATTTTTTGAAAAACCCTCTGAAACCCTTGTTATCCATATACTGAACACATGTGCCTAAATGTATAACTTGGTGGCATCATGTTGGCATTTTATTTTGTGACTTTACAGGTATATTGAATTTTTGATCTTCTTACCAACATTTACTGAAATATATGTTCATTAATTGATAGAATTCCTGAGATTTCAGTAGTATAATATATTTATGTAATTTCGGACCAATATCGAGGAATAATTCAGGCTCAGCTCACACCATTAACAATTTTATAAAAATGAGTTTTGACCTTTGACCTTGACATCAAGGTCATCTGTGTGAATTTAATGCTTGGGTCTCACTCTTGTAATGTAGCTGATATATATGCAATACAATGATGTGGAATGTGGTGGCATTTAGTGAGCATGTTAAATAGTTGGGACTTTATATTCATTTGTTCATGGAATTTTTGCAATTATTCGGATGAACAACTGACTTTTTGAGCTTCAATATGAAAATTTCTCAAGATATTTGTAGATTTTGTTATAAAGGTGACTAATATGGCCTATTTGAAGTCATATTTATGTAATTTTGATATGTATAAGTAATTTGTTGTCTTAAATATGTTATAACTCATACCGCCAGTTAAAAATTGAAATTTTGACCTTTGACCTTGACCTCAAGGTCATCAAGGTCACTTTCACGCTTGGGTCTCGCTCTTATATTGACCCCCATATAATGAACTATGTGTATACCAAGTTTCATGCTTTTATCCAATTTTGCACACTTTGGCCATTTTTGGGACCTTAGAGCCTCTACTATAATATCCGAATTCATAGCGTTATAGTCTATTTTTTTGGTTTCTCGCAGGTTTCGAGGATTCATGGTCGCGCTAAATCGCGTACCCACTGAATGTATAATTGTATAATAATACGACTGTTTCAACGGCCACTTAATTGGCGAATCAAATCAAATCGTTTTAATTTCTAGAAGGTCTGTCTTGTCCGTGTAGCGACAGAAATAAACATTATTTGAGACGATAAATATGATAGCTATCCTATTTCCGTGATATAACAAAGAACGAAAATTGCATAAAATTGAACGTAATGATCCGAGAGGTCATATTACAATATCATGTCTGAAGATAATGAACGAAAACTTGCTTTCTAAAGCTGCTTTCACATACATGCGTTTAACACATATGTTTTACGGACGTGTTAGGCGGACATAAGACGCAATGTTTAAAACAGAAGAGTCAGCACCTGACTATTCACATACCGTAACTGCATAAAAAAAGTCGTTCGCTATATACACAGAACGACACGATATGTAAATGGGTTTGTCGATACGGCACGAATGCTGTCGCGGAAGGATAGAACGAGAGGCTCTTGTGCCTCGAGTTCTATCCTTCCGCGACAGAACGAGTGCCGTATCGACAAACCCATTTACACATCGTGTCGTTCTGTGTTTATTACACGCTTCGCGTCCTAGAATCCGTGCATTAAAAATACAGGATTGGAAGGTTTATTTAGGCTCATACAGGGCGTGTTTGTCATGTGTGATGATTCTTTTATTTAAATAGTTCCAGTTTCATGGTTGAGGCGAACGTCATGTACGTCATTTTACGTCAACGAGATGCGTATGGAACGTACGTTCCATACGGATTTGTAAATAGGGAACAGCAATAATACTGTACTTCTAGGAACAAGCGTGTAATAAACGGCTTTGTTATCCTTCATCACATTTCATCCCATTTTCCTCTCTTCTGATTGGCTGAGAGTGCGTCACATGGCGGGCCGTAAATCACCTTATTACCATCGAGGGTGATATTGTCTCAGTTATTGACCGCTCAGCTATTACCAGTAAACATAGAAATACGAAGAACTCAACGTGCAGAGACACTCTCACAGCTCTCTAACAATTTTCGAAAACACTGTTTTTATAAACCACACTGTATCATAACAACCGCGAACTGTGGTGTTTGCTAATTTGCATAAGTGTGTGTATTTTTAGTTGCAATTAAAGCACGCTATGTATAAATGGTGTTATCGCGGACACAAATCCGTTATAATGTGTAATGTTCCTATTGGACCTTTTTATATCAATAATAAAGACCGTGGGACAAATAGATAAACCTTATTATGCAGTTGGTGTGTGCTGCAGGCAATCGCACATACGATGTACATACGTTACAAATACGTTTATGTACTAGTTCAAATAGCCACTCTTTACTGTTTATCAAATGACTATTTCTTTTCTTCAATACATTCCTCATACTTCAGAGAATACCCGTATGTTGCGTAACTATCTGTGACATATGTCAATTTATTTTTGCACTACTACAACGTGTTAGTTTCACATTTTAGCAATCTGGAAATGAACACGTCTGTCGGCGTCTTCACGGCCATTTGAAACGAAACCGAACATTTCGCTGCATGGCTACTCAACTTTGAAATTGCTTTACTCATCTTTCCGTGAACCGATTTCCACCATGCAACCAGCAAACTGACCGGAGAATAGCTGCGCAAATGACGGGTCTGTTAATTGATCCAGATTATGAATGTTTTATTTTCTAAATAGCGATGATTCCAACATAAGATTTACTTTTCGAACTGGATTAAAGAATATATGCGCGCATTTATGCCTGCTATTAAGGAGGTTCGTGTGTACTCCTTTGTCAGATAACAAAACAGTTATCACCCTTGTTTTCGTGAGACACGGGGATTTGTCGCCGCTGTCGATCTGGAATGTCACCCTCGGGCCTGGCGGCCCTCGGGTGACATTCCAGGTCTCGAGCGGGCGACAAATCCCCGTGTCTCACTCAATCGCGGGCGATAACTGTATATTACTAAAGTAAATCGTGCGTGAACGTTCTGCGTCTTGATGGGGAATTCCGAGTGACGTCATTTAAATGTCATTTTATTTGGTATTTCCCCGAAAGTTGGCATTGCGGCAGTTTTGTTTTTGCTCAGTTGAAGATGCCAAAGGAATTTATGGTACCATGAAACTATACTACGGTACTGTGTAGTATGGAACTACCACGGTACTATACCACGTGAAATTGATATATAATATGGTATTATACTATATTACAGTTGATAATGCCATGGTAAAGTGGTAGTTACCATGGTACCATGTAACTATACCAGGCGATTCTACCATGTTACAGTTGGTGCCGTTATAAAGTGTCTTTTGTCATATTATACTACATTATTCTACTATATATGTAGACCAAGTCTTCTCGGCCCACAACAGCTTGGGATATTGACTACAAACAAGGTTACATTTTTGGATGAAACCATTTTGAACAAGCAAATGGAGCTAAATGTATTGCATGAGCACCAAACGCTTGCGTTAAACGGACAGTTAACGGATAGTTCAACATGAAAGGTGTTTAAATAACGACGTGTGTAACCTTTAGAAACGCATGCGTTAATATAAACGCATACGTGAAAGCAGCTTAAGAAGAAATTGCATAATAATTTTCATTTAATAAGACCACTGATAAATAATGTTTATATATTATAATTTTCATGTCATGCATTGCAATTTATCAATGAAAAATTCAGCTGATATGAGTTCTAGGTCATTGGTCCATAGCCTAATCTGCACTCTGGCCAGAACCTCGAGACAGTTAATCTGCACTTTGGCCAGTACCTCGAGGCAGTTGATCTGCACTCTGGCCAGCACATCGAGACAGTTAATCTGCACTCTGGCCAGCACATCGAGACAGTTAATCTGCAATCTGGCCAGCACATCGAGACAGTTAATCTGCACTCTGGCCAGCACCTCGAGACAGTTGGTCAATTGCTGCTTCAATTGTCATTAACTGCATATAAAGAATTTCTGAAACAGTTTAGAACTGATATATATGTTCTATGTAGATCGTTCGACGCAGAACCTTACTGAACAAGTATATTGTTGTCCCTTTACAGGTGACCAACATCATGTATCTTTTACTGGTAACAGTTACTCTGAAAATGTGGGTGAGTACTTTATATATGCGTTGTCATGGTTATCGGTTATTTTTCTACATATTCGAGTTTTAAAACAATACATATATGTCTGCGGAAATTTATTTTGATATGTATATTTTCTGGGTGTTTTGAAGATCGCAAGGATAAGTTGTATGGTTGTTCAAACAATAACATAAACCTATTAACTGATCATCGTTACCAATGGGATAGTGGGGTTCAAAATTTCAAATAACAATTAATGAATACTAATTAGTTAAGTAGCTCACCAAGATTGTCCGCCGTCCACACTTTCGTCCACCGATTTACATCATTTTCGATGCTTGAAGTCCCATACCTGAACCTCACCCCGGTGGACGCTCTATATGTCCATAGGCCATTGTCATCCTCGGGGTGGGGTCAATGTTTCTGTGTTTCTGTGGAGTACTTGGGGGATCGAAATCCGAACTTTTCTCGAATTGTCTACATGTGAAATCATGAAAAGAATTCGATTACAATATATCTAATCTCTCGTTACAGGATTTCACAACAGCCTTGGAGACAGGTTAGTATTATGCATGTTCACTCAATTGGCATTTCACCCGAGTGTCCTTGGACATAATTATATTTTCGTATTGCCATTCTGCGCCGTCTGCCACGAGACTGGACACAGTCCATATGGACTTAGAAGGTTTAGTTAGGCGCATGCATGGATTGTTCTGTCATGTGTGATGATTCTTATAATTTATAGTTCCGGTTTCATGGTTGAGGCGAACGTCATGCACGTAATTTAACGTCAACGAGATGCGTATATGGAACTTATACGTTCCATACGGATTTGTAAGTTTGGAACAGCAATAATACTGTACTTCTAGGAACAAGAATTAATAAAGCTGTACGTTGACATTCATTGATATCATTATAAAACTGTCCTCTTAACAAAAAAGGCCCTTCCGATCTCTAAATATTAAGTTTACAGAATGCGGTATAAAATTTCACAAAAAAACACCATTGGGATTCTAGTCATATTACCACTGATATTACAAAAAGAAATGAGCAGAACTGTGCAATGTAAGTGAGGCATACATTTACTTATGAATATTCCAACTCAATGGAACCAAAATTGTCACTTTGACTCAAAATGACCGATAAGATTGCGGCTAAATTATGGAAAGAAGTAGATATATTGCCCCAACGTGCCTTGCAATCACTTACAAGTTGTGGTTGATAGTTAAAATCGACTTATATATATGCCTTCTATACATTGAATACTAACATTGCTGATGCACCTTTGTTAGTAGTTATAATTGTAACCCCTGACATTACCAGAATTATTGGCCTTTTCTCTCACAAACGTGATCAAAATCGGCAAAAATTAACTTTTCAGGTTTGGACAATTTTTTCAAGTAAAATAGTACATTCGAGGGCAATAACTTAGCTTGACTTCGTCAAGATAAGCTAACCATGCTACGAAGCCCACAGCCCACCCCATTAGATCAATCGATTATTGTACATCACAATTAGTATATCCAGGGAGGGGCGGGAGGACAACGTCAATAGATATATTGGGGGGGGGGGGGGGCAGTGACGCAGCCCTTGATCCACTAGATGCACGCATAACTGCTATACAGCACTTCCAGTAATAAGAAATGTCACGTACTGCATGTACATGTATAATTATATGATTGTTTAATATTTCGAACTAACCTTGACATTAAAATTATTGGAAAAGTCGTATACGATTGAATTCTGTCCGTCAAAAAATGGACCATTTTCCGTTTTATTCGGACGGACAGGAGCAACGTATGCGAAAATATTTTAGCGTACACATATCGGTGTGACCACGCCAAAGTAAAGCTACAGTTTTCATTCCAATCCGATGACGCATACGACTGACGTATCAAACATCTGATGCTTGACGCACGATGGTGTAGATTTACACGTGTATATACGCACCGTAGATTTACAGTTACACGTACATAAACGCACCGTAGATTTACACGTATACGCACTTCGATGTTGCACGTGTGCTTTATTTCGTGATGAGTTTCTGTAACTTCGTATCATCCTATGATTTCTATTCGGTAAATTAGTTAGTCAATGCACCTAATACGCACACGCTTGACTACCAAAAGATAACATATCGGGGTTCACGATATGATGGCTATTGGCATACAATCGCGACCACGGGAGGCACGCGTGGTTTTGATTGACTATAATATTTAATCTGAAGGGTAATAACTCTATAAAGAATGTACCTTTACGAAATAACGGCGAATTGTATGAGAAATTACAACACCACAATAGATCAACTCTGGTTAAAATATAAGTCAAATTCTTCTATAGGGTGGGTTACGCTCTTTAAACACTTCTTCAAATATTTCCGTTATTTCGGAAAAAAAAAAACACTTCTTCAAATATCTCCGTTATTTAGTTAATAAAAATAATTTCCTATTTCTATATTTCGCTCTATTTCGCTGCATTTTTTATTCCGCTATATTTCGCTGTATTTTCTTATTTCGCTTTTTCCTTCTATTTCATATTTCGATAATTCGCTATATTTGACATATTATGGGATATGGGATTATATGATACCCTACATTCTGATATTCAATCGAACATCACGTGCCACCCGTGCTCGCGATTAGATGCCACTAACCATCCAATCGTGAACCCCGATTACATATTGTTTGCTATCAAATCATTGGCGTATTGGCTGGTCAATACGTTAGCATTTAGCCAATCGCCGTTTCTTGATCGTCATTTTGTTTGTGGAAATCCGGCCTTGCATTGTAAACCAATAAGCAATATAAATATGTTATCGTCATCTGCAATTTTACATATTCATGAACGGCTTGTCGTCTTGTATGCGAAATTTTCACGCGATAGCGTCGCGAAAACTCGCGATGTTAATTTTAATACGATCTTTGCCGAAATTTGTCGATTTCATAAATGTGCATTAATAGGTGTCAATACCCCCAAGCACATCCTTTTGTTGCAATAATATAAATGCACACACACACGAACCGATGAATAAGTATGCATGATACATTGGATAAGCATGCGAATGAATGCAAACGTTTGTATTACATTGTACACCAGCACGAATTTATAACAAACCGACCTAAAGCCATTGGCTTGTTCAATCTCGCACCATAATTTTGACACACACAAAATTTAATTACTCAGATGGTTCGACGTAAAAAAGGACAGAAAAACACTATTCCGGTAAAAAGTATCAAGTTAAAAGTTCGGATATTAGTGTTAACTAAATATATGCAAATTACCCAACTTGTGATTTTTGCGAACCATCACGTATACCGCATGTATCTAAGATTTATGCTTCCAGATTGACTCAATGTGTGGTTACCATAAGTTGACATTAATGTATATAAGAATAATTTAATCACAAGCTGTCAATTCACGAATACTATAACACAATTGGTTATTACGGTAATTTGATCGATAACCTGAATTCTTTATTACTTTCCGCTACAGCATGTCAAGCAATTAACCCATAAAGCTGCAACTAACACCGAGTGATATGAATCGATACTTACTACGAACTAAAATTAAATTTCGATGTTGCATCATGATTCGTTCGGGTAGAACTGCCTTGCCAATAACCGTACTGTTTACCCTTGGTGAACAATTAAGTATAACCGTACTGTTTACCCTTGGTGAACAATTAAGTATAACCGTACTGTTTACCCTTGGTGAATAATTAAAGTATAACCGTACTGTTTACCTTTGGTGAACAATAAAGTATAACCATACTGTTTACCTTTGGTGAACAATTAAGTATAACCATACTGTTTACCTTTGGTGAACAATTAAGTATAACCGTACTGTTTACCTTTGGTGAACAATAAAGTATAACCATACTGTTTACCTTTGGTGAACAATTAAGTATAACCGTACTGTTTACCTTTGGTGAACAATTAAGTATAACCATACTGTTTACCTTTGGTGAAAAATTAAATATAACCGTACTGTTTACCCTTGATGATCAATTATGTATAACCGTACTGTTTACCTTTGGTGAACAATTAAGTATAACTGTACTGTTTACCTTTGGTGAACAATTAAGTATAACCGTACTGTTTACCTTTGGTGAACAATTAAGTATAACCGTACTGTTTACCCTCGGTAAACAATTAAGTATAACCGTACTGTTTACCTTTGGTGAACAATTAAGTATAACTGTACTGTGTACCCTTGGTGAACAATTGAGTATACAATAACCGTACTGTTTACCCTTGGTGAAAAATTAAGTATAACTGTACTGTGTACCCTTGGTGAACAATTGAGTATACAATAACCGTACTGTTTACCCTTGGTGAACAATTAAGTATAACCGTGCTGTTTACTCTTGGTGAACAATTAAGTATAACCGTACTGTTTACCCTTGGTGAACAATTAAGTATAACTGTACTGTTTACTCTTGGTGTACAATTAAGTATAACCATACTGTTTACCCTTAGTGAACAATTGAGTATACAATAACCGTACTGTTTACCCTTGGTGAACAATAACCGTACTGTTTACCCTTGGTGAACAATAACCATACTGTTTACCCTTGGTGAACAATAACCGTACTGTTTACCCTTGGTGAACAATAGCCGTACTGTTTACCCTTGATGAACAATTAAGTAACCAAGAGAAATCAACAAGACTCGTGCCAACATGACATGAATCTAGAAACACCCGAAATGCACAATGTCCAAGAACACCTGAAGCTTAATTGCGTGATCACTTTCCACTATAGCCTAGCAATACGATGAATTTATGAGGCTATATGCTTGAACAATCAATAATTAGAGGTCTGATTGTCAGCTCGTCATTTTCAATTTCATGCGTGGTTCTGTCCGAAACAATCTCAGAGTTTTAATTCTATCGTATGGTGGTTCTCCTGCGACTGGCAGATTTCTGTTTATAAGAAATAACTCTTGTTTCAATTAAGGTATGGTCTATAACCAAAACGGTTGAAGACAAATTTTATGTAACACACGTTATTAAATTTGTCTTCAATATTTTCCTTTATAATCGAAACATGAGTTATTTCTTAAATAATCGGACCGGTAACATGATGTAACCTTAGTATTAAATCACATATCCCTATAGTGGTAGACCTATCTAACAACATGCTGTATGGTGGTCGGAACATGTCCTGTTTTTTTTTCAGAAGTGAAATATCGCTGCACCTTCATTGACGACTATATAAGTATATATGCGACCGTGAATCGCAAAACTGATCCAATAAATTATGTCTACTCACTCGCTGAAGCTGGTGTCGAGGGTCAGGCGGCAGATGATACAATCATAGACTATTGCAACGCATGGACGAAATTAGCAAGAGGGCTCTGGATATTTAATTCGAAAATCAACGCCAAAGTGACACCCAATGATGGCTGTGGAATAAGATACAACAAAGCAGTAAGTCTATATAACCCATACGTGGGCATAGCGGCCGTGTATTTTATTTCTGGTCCCAAACGACACAGGGCGACCGAAAATAGATAGTTGTATACTGTAAATCAAACCAGGACAAGGTGGAATGTCAAGATATAAAATTTCCGAGTCTATCATAATAGTCCATATAAAGGGTGCTATAAAAAGGATGCGTTATGGAACTACACAGAACAATTCCGGTCATATACATTGCGCCGATGCTGTTAAGAAACGAACTATTTATATTTGCGTCGACATAACTTTAATAACCCATCAGCCTCGGCATACATATTTTTAAAACACAAGTTTGCATGGTAGTCCGTGGGCCAAGCAAGATATTATTCAGATTGGCTGCAACCCCCCCCCCCCCCCCCCCCAACAAAGGTTTCTATATATCAAATTAAAGGTAATCACATGTCGCATCAGATTTTGCTTCTTGCCCGTTTCAGAAAGTGTCCCCAAATAGATTTTTCAGGGAATACAACTCTTACCCCTAAAATAAAATGAAAATGTTCTCGAGTACAAGTGTCAGAGCATAAACAAAATATTGCAGTTATAAACTGCACAATATATCGTTCATATTAATAAGAAATGATCATAAAATGACACGATATACAAAACTAGACCAATTTCTGAGCGTGTTAGAAAAAAATTCGATAAATATTTTGAAATCGCGAAAAATTACTTGGATTTTGAAAAACATTTTCACTTATAAATGGCTATAACTTGTGAACAGCATGGGCAATTGATCCGCAACATGGCTAAATAATTCCCCCAATGACATACCAAACGATTTTAATAATGTAATGCCAAGAGTATTGCTGTGAAAATGTTATATGAGCGTAAACCTAACCCCACCCCCTAAAATATAACTTTTGCAGAAAAACGAATTATGTAGTTTACACTTAGAATCTCAAGTTGGTTTTAGAAGCATAAACTAAAACAGTATAGAGAGTGATGATGAGAATTATAAATAACGGTGTCTGAACGTGATCTAAGATTAAAATTTGAAAAAAAATTGTGAAAAATGAGAAATTTTACTAATTTATGTAAAACTTACAACATTGTGATTAAATTTTGATAGGCTATGGTATAACCTCGCGATAACACTGGTCTAGAATTAGTAAGTTCATAAAACCTCATACGATCACCTTTCTGGCAACTATTTCGTATATTTTTTCAACTGAACAGATATGGCTACAAAGGCTTATGAGTGAGACTTATGTTATACAGAACGGTATTTTCTTATTTGTGCCGCGCATGTCGGGACAGTGATCACAACTGACAATAGATATGGCATTACATACGCTCCATATTTGACAATAAGGTTATGATGGCATCCAAACGGCCAACAAAATCGAAGTTTCGCACACTTTCCACCACAGACGTGGCTGAGTTCGTTATCTGGGGACAAGGGCATTGTTAATCATGAGTTTCACTGGTAACCATAAACAAACCTAAGAACACTACTATTGTTTCATTTAATTTAACCTAATGAGTAATTGATTGTCTTAAGGCATATAGATACTCATTTATTGGGAGAATACTTGATAAAAGTCAAAGTATAGAAATATTAAAACAATCACCACTAACATGTGGCTTTTGGGTCAGTTTAGATAAGTAATATCAAATTATATAAATTTTCTGAACAAATTGAAATTGTATGCCCAACTTACCGGCCTCCAATTTCAAGTTGCCCATCTCTGATGTAAACCTGGCACCACTCTGTGGATGATATAGAAATGCCAGGGTACTGCTGCTTTGATCTTAGTAGAGGGTCAAATAGTACAATCAGAGGAGGAATTGCCTTTTATTGTAAGAATAAGTATAAGTCTTCTGTAATTAGAGTCTTGAAATTAAATCAATACGCAATATGGGTTGAATTTTGTGGCAGTATCTTCAATATGCAATCGAATGTAGTATTTATATCCATATATATTCCTCCTGCGAACTCGACTTTCTGGGCTCATAGTAGCAATTACGATTCCGTGTACGACAGCATTGAAACACTTTTAAAAGATTGTAAGTCGGACGACTTTGTTATCTTGGGAGGGGATTTTAACTCGAGAACGGCGAAACGGCCGGATTATGTTACAGACGATTGCGATAGGTATGGCCCCCTTCCCAATACGTATAAAGTTGATGAAATCGCTGCACGAGAAAGTTTAGATGATAAAGTAAACCATTTTGGGTGACAACTCCTCTCATTATGTAAAGCTGCGTCACTGCGTATACTCAATGGAAGAACACCCGGCGATTCTTTTGGGAACTTTACGAGTTGTCAATATAATGGGTGCAGTGTAGTCGATTATATTATAGTGTCAGAGAAATATTTATCGGACGTGTCCTATTTCTGTGTCAAAAATCCAAATGAATTTTCAGATCACAGCCAGCTTGCTGTTCACTTAGAATATTTTCAAGAGAGTAGTAATTGTGATAACATGTTTATATATGAATATACTGTACCGAAATATTCATTGAAATGGACTAAAGATAGTGCAAACAAGGCAATACTGACTGTTAACAGCAAATGTTTCCAAGACGAATTATCGAGGTTAAGAGTATCGCGTTATGAAGAAACCGCAAATGACACAGAAAAAGCTGTAACTGACTTTACGGAACTTCTTAAAAGATTGAATAAGTCGGCATCCAAAACTGTAAAGAATGGTAAAATTAAGCAATATAAAAAACGTAGGTGGTTTAATGATAAGTGTAAAACACTAAAATGCATAATGCAAAAAGCTGTGCGCGAAATGAGAGAGCAGCCGCTGAACAAAAGTTTAATTGAAAAATTTTGCGCAGCCAAAAAAGCATATAAAAGGGAAACTAAATATAGAGCTAAATTATTCCGACACAAATTTGCAATAGAACTTGAAAACATGGAAACGTCAGATCCGAGTGAATACTGGAAGTTTATTAAAAAAATGAGAGATGATAGTAGGAAAGATAACGACGATCTTGATCCAGACATTAGTGTTAAATTCTTTAAATGATTTATATTGCAATAGCGCTAATCGGGATAAAGATACTTTTATATGTAAAACAGACAAACCTAAGATCATTTGCGATCTCAATAATGATGAAATTTCGACCCTGGAAGTAATAGGCGTTCTGAAGAGTTTGAAAAATAATAAATCTCCAGGCAGTGACGGGCTGCGGAATGAACTATTGAAAGCCGTCGGACCGATTATGGCACAAGATTTAACAAAGTTGTTTAATTTGGTTCTGAACTCTTCATATTATCCTACATGTTGGAGCGAGTCCACACTGACACCTATCTATAAAAAAGGTGATCGTCACGATCCAAACAATTATAGAGCTATAGCTTTGAGCAGTTCTATAAGTAAAATATTTAACAAAATAATCAATACACGAATTTCCAAATTTTTGGATGATAATGATATTATAAGTGATAATCAATATGGATTTAGAAAAAATAGAAGCACGATTGATAGTGCGTTCATTTTAAAATCGCTAACTACTAAGTACCTGAAAGAGGCAAAACCTCTATATGCAGTATTTGTAGACTTCCGTAAGGCATTTGATACTGTCCACCGAGAGACAATGTTTACTAAATTGAAACATGTTGGTATCAATGGCAATATTATGAAAACTATTGAATCTATGTATGCGTCAAGTGCTTATTCGGTACGAACTAGCCAAGGTTATGGGCCTCATATGATTTCAAATATTGGCGTTAGACAAGGATGTATTATTTCTCCCACAATTTTCAAAATATTTATTGATGACATTAGCGCCGAATTTGATGATTCGTGCAAACCGGTTAAAGTTGGCGAAAAATCTCTAAGTCATATGCTATTTGCAGATGATCTGGTTATGCTATCTGAAACTGCTGAAGGTATGCAAAGATGTTTGAATAAATTGGAGAATTACAGCATAAGGAACAAAGTAGAAGTGAATCTTCAGAAAACTAAATGCCTGATATTCAGGAAACGAGCAACAAAAAAACTAACTGCCTTTAAATTAAGCAACACTCCGTTGGAAACAGTTAAGGAATATACCTATCTTGGTATTAAATTTTGTGCGAATGGAAAATTTTGCAAAGCCCAGATAGATGTTAACAACAAAGGGTTAAAAGCAATGTATAGTTTAATGTCATCCTTGCGCAAACATGAAATTTTCTCAGTACGCATTTGGTGTAAACTATTTGACAAGCTGATAAAACCTATCGTTTTATATGGTTGCGAAATATGGGCATCGCATATTAATATTAACAAGCTCGAATCTATTCCATGTGAAATTACACATGTTAAATTTTGTAAATCAGTGTTGGGTTTAAATAGAATGGCGTCTAATCACGCGACAAGAGCAGAATTGGGCAGATTTCCGATAGCACATGATGCGATAATGAATGCTGTAAGATATATGCTTAAACTGTCTGAAAGAAAACCGAATATGTTACTTCAGAATTCTGCCCAAATATGCGAGGAATATATAATTCCACCGTTTTTGGCAGAAGCACTTCACATGCCAAAAATAAGCGATTTAGAGAATAACCTATCGCTGGAATATCTCAATAAAGTCCGGGAAGAATTAAAATGCGTTCATATTCTAACGTTCAAAAACGAAATATTCGATGACAACAAGAAAAATGGTATGAATAAATTAAGAACGTATCGTTGTTTCAAAGAACAATATGAAATTGAACCATACTTACTCCAAATTACTAATTTTTATACGAGATCGTGTTTCAGTAAGCTTAGAGTAAGCAATCATAAGTTGCAGGTAGAGGTTGGGCGACACGCTCAGCCAAAAATACCTTACGAGAAACGCATATGTAAAAAATGTGAAGCAAATGAAATTGAAACGGAAGAACACTTTATAATGAGATGTGAAAAACATAACCATTTGCGGAAGAGATTTTTCACTGAAATAGGAGTTCACCAACCAATTTTCGTAAACTTTGATGAAATAGAAAAGTTCATATTCCTCATGAAGGCTGAACACCCGAGTATATGCAATCTGATCTGTAACATGGTTCGGCAGTTTTCCGCAAATAAATGAGAATATAGTGTTGAGTTACAAATACATGTTATATATATATTTTATATGAAATTGTCTTGACTTGTGTTTAAATTATCTGTATTATGACAACTGCCCCGCGTGGGTGTATTATGTCAATAAAAAAAAATGTTATGTTATGTGTTCGGGTGAATTTTTTATTTTTTTTTTTATATTAACGAAATTAGTTGTTATACAGAGGATTTTTTGTCAATAAAGAAATGACTTTTGCAGTATATAATATTGTGGTGCCAAACAATTTTCAAGGCATGCTACAACTTCCTATTCTATAAGTTGATTTCTCTCACTCTGCTCATCATATGAGTCGTCAATATGTACACTATTTCGGTTATTGTAGACATTCTCACATACATCGTTACATGGTTTGTCTGCGGTGAAACAAGATCATTTGTTAGATTCATATGAATCTTTACAACCAAGGTTCAGTAGTCACAGTAGATCGGGCGGAAGTATAATCCGACCTTGTTTATAGGACTCAATCAAAGAGCGACCAGCCATGGCTGTCAGGACATGGTACACCAGGCTGGGGAGTTAGTATGATGTGCCAATCACTGATATAGTTCGCACGAAGATGTGTTAATGTGATTTCTTAAGGAGTTTGTGGCTGCTGGCCGTAGAAGATGTGTTCCAGTGTTCGGTTATACAACATAAGAACGTGTATGTTAATTTGTCGAATTAACGACAATATGGCTCACTATAATATACCCCACATACAAACATGGTAGGATATATAGTGTCATCGTCAACATTAATAGATTGCACAAATTGATACAAAATATTCACATCACATGTTACTGCTTTTGACTATTAAATCAAACGGCTTCATTTTATAGGTGTTTGTGAATGTCTTAGCCCGTCAACTCGTGAATTAGAGGCTAGGTTTCACACACCTCTTGGACAATATTGTCCGATATGTCGTTCACGGAAATGACACATGACCTATTTTTGTTTTCAGTATGAAGAATTATCCTAGCTCCTATTCATTGAGAAACATAACATTCTAGTATTTCGACATGTACGTCAGGGGAATAAAAAACAATAACTTGCTTCCGACCGAAGCGTGCTGCATTGTCTGCATGCAACAGCATACCTGTATCCGCTTCCTCGTGGTAACATACTAGCAATAGATCAGGAACTAACTCTAAGCGAATGTCGACATTCACGGACCGTATCACGTGACATTCGACCCAATGGCAAACATAATTCAGTGTTTTTGAAACAACATGTAGATTCTGCACTGGACCATTCACGAAAAATTAGAAGCATGTCAAGGAGTCTTTGTTATCACCACCTGATAAATATTTGGCATTGTCTGGAACTGTGTCATGTACACAGAATATGTGAAGCCTTGCCTGAATACCAGGATTGTATTCTCGGGTTGCAGGAAAAAGGTACATTTACCATAATGACTTATTTTGAAAAAGAAGTGCAATGTATCATACTACGCAACAACTTCAACAATCTACTAATATCAATGATGACCCACTTACATCCTGCCAAGAATTTGTATGTGCTTTAAGTGACAAGCCGACATGTATTCAAGTCGATTAAATACGATAAATTTCCCCCTGTTGTAAAAGGAGAACAATAACACCAAATGCAGACTTCTGAAGCAACACGTTTTTCATGAAAACTATCAGGCAATTACTTGGCACAATAACTCACACCCATTCTGGAATGCCATGTCCTTATAACCCTATGCAACTTGGGCTCCATATATAGCCCTACGTTGTGTGACATATATAACCATAGCCCGTCTATAATGCACGAGATACATGTTTATGGTTATATGATAACAACACTAGGCATAGCCATATGAGTTGTCCCTAAAGTATGTCCCTCTACATATGGCCCGTTTAAGTGTCATGTAAAGACTTTTATCCCCTGGACGCAGAGCGGGAATGGTCAGCACCAAGATGCACGTGCATAATAACGAATCTATAACCAATGATGTAGCAAGATTCAGGCGTAATCACGATCATTGTCGCTTTCATGCCCGTCGGGTTCGTAGCATATATCAACGCCATGCTACTATTATAATCTTCGTATTGTTAACAAAAAATCCAAATGATTTCACTTGACCCAGAATATATACCCACAAGCTGGGCAGAACCATAACAGCTAAATAGAGTCAAAATTTACCTAAAAATCCTTTAAAGTACTTATCCTTTTGACATGAAGTGTATCGGATTGCCCCGGGTGGCCCGGTCCGTCCCCCTAATATATAATCGAGCCATGGGAGTTCTGCTTGTCTCCCTCAATATCTGGCTAAAATGACCCTGCAACAGAAGTACCGGTATAGAAAGCATAGCTACCGTGCATGAGATATATTGGTGCATGGGATTATATGGGATTGGTTTTCCATGACGGCCATCGGTGGTCGCTGCGTGAGGGGCCCGAAAGTCCTACACATCAACAGGCATCGATGACACTTCATCCCTATCCAAATGCAATTGGCAACAATGATTCATGCGAATTGTTGTTATTCAGACGCCGACATGTCAGGATGTACTGCCGTATGAAATGTGAGGATATCTGCATGGAATAAGCGAAGTAGTGCCAATTTTGACTTAAATGGCTACCCTGAGGACGAGCACAGTTATTGGGCATTTTCGTCAATGAATTACTCATCACAATACACGAGTTGAGACAAGATATTAGAGTTCTTTAGTTTGTTGAGGAGCACCAGTGAATACATTTCTTAATGAACAATTCCTTATCCCCATATGACAAACCCAGTTAAATTTGTGTCGGTAAGTTTGAAAATCTTCGATGTTGGTGGCCGTTTTGGACGCCATCTTAAAACAAATATGAAGTATCCGAAGCTGTATATATCGTCATTTGTGTCTAGTGTCACAAAAAGCGCCACAAAATAAGAAAATAACTCCATGTAAACGTGGGTCTCACTAGTCAGCCTTTGGTAGCCATATGTGACCAGTTGAAATATATATATATAATCGGCTTTGTAAGGTTTTATGAATTTTCAAATTCTGGACCAGTATCCTCGTGTTATTTTTCCATACCCCTATACAAATTTAATCACAATGTTGTACAATTTTGAAAAAATTACCATTTTTCACCATTTTTCCCCATATTTTCATCTTAGAACACGTTAGGACAAGGTTGTTTAAAATTCCCCTTCATCAGTCTCTACGTTGTTTCATTTTATGCCCCATAAAGCCTTCTTTGCGTGCAGTATTCCAAGTGTAAACTATACAATTCATTTTTCTAAGAAAATTATATTTTAGGGGGTGGGATTAAGTTTATGCCCACAGCGCTTTTTCACAGAAATATAATTGTCAGTCCATCATCCAAATTGTTTTGCTAGGTCTTTGGGGCAATTTTTTAGATATGTTGTCCGTCAATAGCCCATGTGTTTCACAAGTTATAGCCAAATTATATGTGACACTATTTTTCAAAATCCAAGCAATTTTTCGCAATTTCAAAATATTAATCGCATTTTTTCGAACTAGCGTATACATTGGTCCAGTGTTGTATCACATTTCGTTTTATGGTGATCTATAATTAATATAAACGATGTCTTGTTCAATTTATAACCGCAGTCATTTTTCTATTGGCTGACATTTGTACTCGAAGAAATTTTTATGTTATTTTAGGGGTAGGAGTTGTCTTCCCTGAAGAATCTACTTTGGGACACATTCTGAAGCGGGCAACAAGCAAAATCGGATGCGTCATATAATGACCTTTTATTTGATATATAAAAACCTTTGTTGGAGGGGGTGCAGCCAACTTCTAAACTAGAGGCTTTTTGGAGAAAAAAAATAATATATATATAACAGTATAATATAAATTATGTGGATGTAAACGACGAAGGTGCACGACGCTATAGTTTTCCACCTTCCCTTCATTCACATTTTCTCATGAAATATCGATAATAATAATATAGAGCCAACCAATTCGAACTCCTAGATTCTGGGTCATCACAGGTCACGAAACCTCGTTTACCCCAGTATGACACCCCTATAGCAACACATTTAGAGCCAGTTCGGTATTTCTATGAAACTTATGGTCCTGGTAGTTGGCATGTTCATATGAAACTGTATTCACTCTACAATAATATCGAGCCAAGCAGTTCAAACTCCTATATTCTAGGTCATCACGGGTAACGAAAACCTCGTTTAACCCAGTATGACACACCTAACCCTATCGTAAGAGCTCGCGCGGTATTTATATAGCACTTATTGTCCTGGTGTTTGTCAAGTTCATCGAACTGTGTCCAATCTACAATAATATCGGGCCACGCAGTTCGAACTCCTACTGGGCCATCGTGGGTCACGAAATCCTCGTTTAACCCAGTTACACCCCGTAGCCCCACCTTAAGAGCCAGTGCGGAATTTACACACAACTCACGGTCCAGACATTCGGCATGTTCATCGACATGTACGCACTCTGCAATATCATCAAGCCCACCTTAAGAGCCAGTTCGGTATTTCTATAACACTTAATAATATGTCCTGGTTTTTGGCATCTTCTTGTTCGAACGGTATTCAGTCACGGGTCACGAAAACCTCCTTTAAGAAGTTTAACCCCACCCAGGGCCTTAACATACTTATCCAGTACCGGTTTGTATTGCTCATTGTTGTTATTTGTGTGTGTGTGTGTGGGTGTGTGTGTGTGTGTGTGTGTGAGGGTGTGTGTGTGTGTGTGTGTGTGTGTGTGTGTGTGGTGTGTGAGGGTGTGTGTGTGTGTGTGTGTGTGTGAGGGTGTGTGTGTGAGGGTGTGTGTGTGTGGAACGAAAGCTTTTTCTTTTTGTCAAGAATGTATAATTATCACTAATGGCATCTATAGTTTGTGTTTGTTTCATAGGGACCTTAATATTCTTGATAACTATACTTGCTATTGCTTTACTTCTTTTCGTTTCGGTTGTCTGCGTACTGCTGTTAAGGTCTATAAAAATAGTATCAGCTAATTGCCGAGGGCTTAATCACAAAGAAAAGCGCCGTGATGTGTTCATCTTCTTGCGAAATGCAAATGCCTCGTTGTATTGTCTCCAAGATACACACTTTAAGAACGATATGGAAAATGCATGTATCTGAATGGGGCTTCAAACTTGAAGCAGCTTCTTAAAAATCCCAATCACGCGGCGTAGCAATTCTTTTCAACAATAACATTGACTACCATATACACAATGTATTAAAGGGCGACAACGGAAATTTTATTATACTAGACAAAATGAGAATAACTCTTGCAAATACCTACGGACCAAACGAAAATAATCCAGATTTTCTATGTTCAACTCAAAAATAAAATTCTTGATATTGGCAACACGCAAGTTAACATTTGTGGGGACTGGAATTTAGCTGGTGCCCAAAACATGGATACGTATAGTTATAACCCGCTTGGGTATCTTTACAAGAAATACAAACCTAGGCGCGATAGCGCCGCGGTTTGTATTTCTTGTACAGATACCCAAGCGGGTTATGACATATTTATTAACTGATTCGCACCCCGAGGAACGGGTTGTTATTGAATATGTCAATTACGTATGATAAGTATCAGATCAATCACATGTGAGCAGAATTAATTTAGCACCGACATATTCACTATATGCTCGACCGTGAGTGCTCATTTTGATAGAAACTCATTGCAAGAACCCAATGAAAGTGCAACTTTTATACTAGTATATCGCTTCAGTCCGTTCACAATATAATATCTTAGTTTGATTGCTGGTATATCACGAGTATTTTGAATGGATCTATTAACTGGCGATTTTTCTCTTGAAAACCATAGGGATGATTTGTATTTAACTACAGTTGATATGGCTGCATATGAAAGTCGGGCCATCGCATATAGTAGATTTGCAGCACCGGTTGATGGCGATAACCTTCAAAAGTGTTGCCGCAATGTATCCCGCAAAACACTAGATATTCAACATCATGAGGATTAAACTTGTAGCGAGAGTGGGCTGAACATCGAAATTCTCAGGAGTCGACAATGATAGAAGCGAATTCACTAGTTCCACTGGAAATTACCTCGGAAATTCCGTTACCCGTTATGGATTTTTGGTTGGAACGATTTATCGCTGAAAAGATTGCAGTGATTACCCTTCATCTACCCTTATGAATATTGCCTCCATTCAGCGGGAACTGAGGAACGTTGGTCACGTGTAGGCAACCCTGTTTTCAAAAACTGAAACTTTAGTGCATCAATTGATTGCCGATAAAACAAAAACAGTTGACAGCCGAAGATTTAGGAGTTTCCGAGTATATTCCGAATCCCATGTTGAATACTATATACATTTGAAGATTCTACGATGTTCTTTTCATTGTACGCCCCCCCCCCCCCCCCCCCCCCGTCACAAACATAATTTGAAATCACTGCACCGCAGATAGCTTCACAATATAACCCCAACGCCGCATGATTACGGTCGACTTCCTATGTATTCGTGGTGTGATTTCACACCTATCTCAAGTTTGATTGCATTGGTACAAGTGTTTAATTGCTGAGCGTTGATTGTTTGTCAATGACACCATTGTTCAGATTAATATTTTAGGTCCGCAGAAATACAGTTTCATACAAGGATTATTGTTCAGCAATGAAATCTTTTCAATTGCTGGACAATAATCCTTGTGTGATTATTTTAGCGAGACCAAAGCGGATTCCTCAAAGGCCGATACATATGCGATAACGCTAGATTATTATATTCAGAAGTAAATTGCAAAACAAACCGGGTCTCTTTCTCTTAGTAGATTTTGAAAAAGCATTTGATTCCGTATCCACCGCCTGGGAACCGGTCCTGCTAGAAACGCTTACATCTGTTTGGATCCATGTTTACAACAGGTGATTTTCTTTAAAAATGTAAAAAAAAAAAAAAAAAAACAACCTCAGAAGAAAATGGCGTGCATCTCGCTCGACAACAAATGTGTGTTTTTTTCCCTCTGATGTGGTAGCAGGAGGTTTGATACACGACATATATTTTTTCCATTGACATTCGTTAAATAACCACTCTATAAATTAATGTTTTAGTGAATATTTGCCTGTATTTTACACATTAATGACAATTTTAGCTATACCGATTCGTGTAATAGAATTATGTAAGCATAACCTTGGAGGGGGTCGTCCTGTTCACCCGGCGGCTATTGTTTCGGGTAGGTGTTGGGGCAGGTGTGATAATCCTCAACATCACAGAGCTGCCGACTATAGTTTTTATCATAATTGTTACTGGGAATTGGTGGCGATGGCTAATTTCGACGGCGATGAGCGGCCGGACGATGAAGATAATTGGGGTTTTTGGAAAATTCAAAACTCGAGGAATACAGCGCGTGGAGGGCTCATTTTGGTGTCTAACGAAAGGCCGATATTCGCCCTATCCACACATATTAACCCCGCCACTGAACGGACACCGGAAGTTGCATTATGAACGAAGAAATGCACATGTGATATATTTCAACAAATTTATTAAATACTCAAGATATATATATATAACAAATACTATCAATATAACATAACATGAATTATAGCACATTAATGTTTGATACTGTTTGATACTGAATCCATGTATTCGAGAATATCTATTTCGCCTGCGCCGAAAACTCTCTTGAAATGTCTGATGGAATTGTCAACTGTGCTATATCGCATCTTGCGTGGGCCAATCCTTCCACCCGCTCTCAATTGGATGACGGTTGCTTCCTGGTAAGCTTGCTCTTTCTTCAGGAAATCTATCAACCTGAAGATGTTCGGGTGTGAGCAAGACAACACCAACTGCAGTTTTCGGTGCCATCCTTCCACATGATTTGTCGTACTTGGTGACGTTTTCTTCGAGACCTGTGTTGCTTGTCGCAGGGTAATCGTCCAGCGCTTCGAACCAGGCATCACCAACCATCTCGACAGGAACCATAGGGAGGGCTAGAGCTCGGCAACAGCTAATTTTTCTAGATTTTCTCTGGTCGCGAATATCGGAATCTGTTCAGTCTCTCCGTCAGGGTCGGTCTCGTCTGCTCGAAGATCTGTTGGAGAGAAAAAATAGCATGGTTAAATTATAAACATTAATAGAGTTATTACTTGCTTAGTATTCTCTATTCTTTAATAATAATTATAATATATATAATATAACATTACACCAGTTTTACTTTAGTTATTATTGCTTAGTTTCTTTCTGAATACTAATATAAAGAGCGTTGCCAGATTAATGAGAATGCGAAATTAAATTTACTCAGTACATACTTCATATTTCTTCCTGGTATAGCGTTGTTATTGGCTTGTTACTTGTCTTAACAAGCTTTTTGAGGTCTGCAATCCAGGAATTTGCTGCTACTTGGTTGAAATCAGGTTCGTGGTTATGGTTGCCGCTGTTGGATATCACCATATCGTTCTCAGTGTTGGTGGTTGCACGGCAGTCTTTCTTACAACATCGCCAATGAATTCGATCATTTCTCCTTGATTTAACGGAGAATTTGTAGTCATCATATACCAGATACTTTCCACCTCTAGTATTTGGAATATAATTTACGTTCACTTGTGTGCTTGCCATCGTGTTTATGTCAGACCAGGGAATCTAACAGTATATATATTCAGTAGTGAACTCTACTTAAAACACTGATAATAATTCATAATACATCTTTACAAACAAATAATAAAACGTGTAAAATAAATAAACTGAATGTGGCTCACGCTATTAAAGGTTATTCACCACCAACAGTTATGGACTGTGACAACACTGGACCGCAGGTGTTTTGATATGGACTATAATCTCCGCCGGCCAAGTCGTTAATGTCTGCCTGCCGGGTAGACAGGATATACCCTCCTTGGAGCGGAGACCATGATACTGCTATTGTGTTGCTGTTTTATTATATATCGAAGCATCAACGAAGTTATCATCGAAAACATTTTTTGGAGATGGGAACGTTTGTCTTGTTCGAAGATGCAGGCTACATCTGTTTGAAAAATACAAGCGGTAACGTTTACAGCGGACCTTTCTTATGGACTTATATAATGCCCCATATGATATCGCCTTTAAATTACCTCACCCTCTCAATATTGTCAGAGTGTGATATGCAAACATGTATCTCTTCAAGTGCTACTATTGTGTCTTATAAATGAGGAACAAAATAACATGTTTTAATCACACGAACACAACTAAATAATAGCGATGCTTGTATACAAGGACATGTTTTTTATATATTATGTTCACGTGCATGTGTCTGGTCTCTCTCATGTGTCTTGAAAGACCCGACCAGTGAGCATAAGTTTTGCCACATGCGCAGACAAAATCAAGACCACGGTTATTGTTGGCTTTAATGATGTCTATCAGAATTTGATTGTGTCTATATTCAGAACCACACATATCACATATGTGCCTTCGCATGTGTCGCATCTGGGACGTCCGTTGTGCAAAATTTGCCTTGCATAGGTTGCAACTGTACGGCCGGGTGTTTAGATGCACATTCATATGGTCGACTAATTGGAATTTACGAATGAATGTTTTCTCAGATGCGGTTCTGTGAGTGCGTTTTTTTTCTTTTGGTGCATACAAAGTCAAATTTGACCTTGTTGAACAACTCTTGCCGTATATTTCACCAACCATTTGTTGGTGATGATCTTTGTGAGGGTTGGGCTCTTCAACGGTACCAAATGAGCGGGGACATTGGCCGCACCTGGCTGTCTTGAAGGATGTTATGAACTTGTTTGACGGCTGAGCGAATGTGACCATTTCGTTTTTAAAAATATATTGATACACTGATAGATCCGCGTCGCCTTAAGTTACATGTACTTTTCATTTGGGCATATATAGGTGAGGGCTGCTCCGCAACAGTGACATCAACGTTCCCATCAGCGATGGAGCCGTCGACTGCCGATAACTGATAGAGAATATTGTATTACATGATAATTATACTTATTTATCATATAATAATACGAAGTAACGCGAGTTAATAATCATGGGGGGGCGACCGATTGGGATGAACACTGGTACGGGTACAGTACATATGCGGACGCCTTTTGGAGTCCGCTGTCCCACCATGCACACACCAACATACATGTACATTTACGGTGAAATTATTATTATTATTATTTTTTTATATTTTTTTTTATTATTTATTTATTCATTCAATTTTTATATATATATATATATATTATGTACATGTAGTATTGTATACGTAACACAAAACATTTAATAATACAATACTACGAGATGGGGAGGGGTGGGTCACTGGCACTCCAACTGTCTCTCGCTCTCTCATCCCCTCTCTCTCTCTCTCTCCCTCTCTATATATATCTCTCTCTCTCTCGCTTAAACGAAATTATTTATATTCTAATTGTTCGGTGCTAGTGATTTTATATTAATTTCTAAATCTATTAGTTTAATAAAGATAAAAATGAAAATATTAAATATTCATAATATATTAAAACTGTCCCGGGAGACTCTTCGTTTTGATTGTATGAATGTTTCTGTTCTTAGCAAGCCGTTATTAAAGGTTTAATGTGTTCCCATTCATTTTGGAATGTTTGCATTTGATCGCGCTGAAGTGCTATATATCTGCCTGCGTGGTATCTTCTCTCGATATCCAGGGAAAGCGATTTAATGGTCAATTTATCGGGGTTAAATTTGGTTTTGTACAGGTAGTACTTAATAATTGTA
The DNA here is from genome assembly GCA_032622095.1 of Siphonodentalium dalli. Classification (NCBI taxonomy): domain Eukaryota; kingdom Metazoa; phylum Mollusca; class Scaphopoda; order Gadilida; family Siphonodentaliidae; genus Siphonodentalium; species Siphonodentalium dalli. The sequence goes on from CP136063.1 coordinate 127,258,297, forward strand.
AGTAAAAGGTATTCAGTTTCGTTATTCGTCTGTGTCTGCGAATGTGTTCCAAGAATTATGTTTTTCTTTGTCAGATCGAGGTTTAAATTATGTTTAGACAGCCATTGTTGTGTATCTACCAGGAAAGAGCGTACAGTGGGGCAATTGTAGAAAATATGAGATATCGTTTCTTCATAGCTATGGCATCTTTGACATAGTCCCGTCAGATCTTAGTTTCATATTTTTTTAAAGTTTGTTTGTTCCTAGTATTCTAGTCAAAATTCTGTACTGAAACCAACGGTATTTTGTATCCATTAAATGGAAGAAGGGCGCGGAGAAGGTCTGTTTCCATGGAATATCTGTATTTAATTCGTTTTCCCATTTATTCTTTGCAGATGATGTTTGAGTTTTAACCATTGATAAAAAAGTGTCATAAAAAAATTTGCCCCCACTTTTATTCCGTAACAAGATTGATATATTCTCTGGAATTATTGGACGTTCTACTATTTTGACTTCCTGGTCACTGTTATAGTCAAGTTTAATTATTTGTCTATGTAATCCATGCAATGTGAGAAAATTTGTGGCTATACCTAATTTGTTTTCCAAATATTCGACTGTCATCAAATTACCTCTCTCGTCATACAGGTCATTGATAAAAACAATTCCTTTCTTTCTCCATTCATTGATGTTCAAGCACCTCTCGTTGATTATGATATTGTCATTGTTCCATAGTGTTTGTGTTTTTATATTTTGTTGCTGATATGCTTTAGCGGAAATAAAGTTGCGCCACGCTTTTACCACGTGCCTCCAAAATAAATTTCGAATTGTATGTTCGACCGATTTAAGATATTTTTGTCCATATGTTGAAAATAAAGGATCAGATTATATATTGGTAGGTGCTAATCCAGTCCAGCTGCTGTCTGACGTTAACATTCTTCGGATCCAACTTATTTTCATTGAGTCAATAAAAAGAGTTACATTGACCATTCGCAACCCGCCAGTCTCATATGGTTGGTAAATTTGACTACGCTTTATTCTGTCACGTTTTCCATTCCAAATGAATTTGAACATGAGGCTGTTTAAGTCAGTAATAAATTTTTCCCCTGGATTAGGAAGAGAAGTAAAGAGATGAACGAGTTTTGGGATAATCGTTGATTTGATTACTACTATTTTCCCCAGAGGAGTTAATAATCTGTGATTCCATTTGCCCAGTGTTTCCTTGATTTCATCCATTTTTTTAGCGTAGTTAATATCTAAAATGTTTGACAAATTTGTGCTAAAGTTTATGCCTAAGAGGCTAAATTCACTGGATATGGGGGTGCGGCAATGAGGTATTGGTAATGACGAACAGGCTTTATTCGGCCCTAACCAGACTATTTGACATTTGTCTATGTTTATCTTGAGACCAGAAATTATTTCGACTGAGTCCAGTATATTTAGAGCCTCCCGAAGACTAGTTTCGCTACCATCAAGGATCAGTGTGGTATCATCCGCGTATTGGTTTATTTTATATTCTGTCATGCCGAGAGTTATCCCCCTTATGTTTTTGTTTTCCCTGATCATTGTGGCAAACACTTCCGCGCAGAGCAAAAAAATATAAGGGGAGACAGGGTCGCCCTGCCTACATCCTCTAGAAGGTTGGAAAAAACGTCAGATATGTCCGTTCACTAAAACAGCTGACTGTATATTTGTATAAAAGATTCTAATCCATCTTTTAATCGACTCTCCAAAACCGAATTTTGAAAAGCAATTTTCGATGAAGGACCAGGACACTGAGTCGAAAGCTTTTTCGAAATCTATAAGAAGTAGCATGCCTGGTTTATTTTGAAAGTTGGTTTCGTGAATTAAATCGTATATTAGTCTGGTGTTATCGCCAATAAATCTTTCTGGCAAGAAACCTGATTGGTCCCGGCTGATGATGCCAGGAAGAACTTTCTTTAGTCTATTTGCTATACACGCAGACGCCAATTTGTACGAAATATTCAACAATGTGATCGGGCGCCAATTTTTAAGATATTGCCTCGCTTTGTTTTTCTTCGGAATCAGCGTAATAATGCCTTGTTTTTGTGTGATGGATAGTTCCTGTCGATCAAATGAGTTGTTCAGTGCGTTTAAAACAAAATGGCCTAAGTCTTTCCAGAAGAATTTGAAAAACTCTGTGCTATAACCGTCCGGTCCAGGCGACTTCCCATTTTTGGATTTACTGAGTGATTGCGTCAACTCATCGTAACTGAGGGGACCTTCTATTGAGGAGCTTTGTTCCTCGGATAGTGTCGGGAAAATAAGATTGTTTGGGATATTATTACAGTTAGTGCTATTGGCAGAAGCTTTTGCTGAATATAGTTCTTGGTAAAAAGTTTTTGTGGTTTCGACAATGTCGTCAGATTTTGTTACTCGTTGTCCAGAGTTATCTATCACCTCAGTAAGTGTTTTGGATAAGAAATGTCTTTTTTCCATATTCAAAAAATATTTGGTAGGTTTTTCACCGTCCTCAATAAACTTTGATCTTGTACGAACTATCATACCCTGAATTTTTTCTTTCCTTTTAGTTTCTAATTTATTGTCAATGTCAGAACATTCGCTCATCAAATCATTAACATTGTAGTCGGAGTCTGCAATAGTGTTCTCAATCTCACGTTTTCTGTCTAACAATGTTTGTTCCTCGTTTTCTTTTATGTTTTTTTAATTTAGATGAAAATTGGATTGTTTTCCCTCTGATATCAAGTAAAATGGCGTCTAAGAAAAGCGAGTCAGATATTGTGAAACTGTTTTGGGGGATGATTGGGGAGTAGTCTAGTGGATAACGCAAGTAACGGTCAAAGTTTTCTTTAATTAACCCATGAACGATACTCTGATAGTCTTTGTTGAATAAAAGAGAATTGTTAAATTTCCAAAAACCTCTCCCGTGAGAAATGTTATTGATTTGAAGTTCTAGTGATATGATAGAGTGGTCAGTTCTGTACCCCGGATGGATATTAATTTTGTCGGATGCCAAATTCAGAATGCCCGGAGACACAAGAAAGTAATCAAGCCTAGCCATCTTAAGAGGGTGAGTTCTGCGCCAGGTGAATCTTTTGATATCGGGGTTGTTCAAGCGCCATGGATCGGAAAGTTCGAGGCTGCCGACAAGTCGTTTCACTTCAAGTTTTGCCTTTGGATTATTTGTGTTGATATAATATTTTGTGTCCAGGGTTTGATTTTTGCACGAGGTTCCAATCTCCACAGAGAATAATTTGCGTATTTCCAATCGACCTTATTTTTTCGTGAAATGTGCTATAAAATTTTGGATTGTCTTCATTTGGGCCGTAAATATTTCCCAGCGTTAAATGCACATCTTCTATCGTTATATCTAGTAGCAGGTAATTTCCACAATCATCCGAGGTAGAGTTATGCACCTTGAACTGAAGCGAGTTTTTGAAAAAGATGGCTACACCTCTAGACTGAGAATCGTGTGAAGCGAAGACACACTCAAACCCCCATTCTGAACGAACTATTTTCTCAAGATTTTCGGTGAAATGTATGTCTTGGAGACAGTATATATGGCCATTGAGTGATTTCAAATGATCAAATACGTCACGTCTTTTTTTGTTTTTGGTTTAACCCTCGGCAGTTGACAGATACGATTTTAACCGATGACATAGTGTGGTGTGCATTGGAGATACCAGCTTATCCTTTCTTTGAATATTGAACGTATGACGAATGAATACATACATGTACAAGCATATCGAAATACAACAGTTGAAAATATAAATGTTAACACCATATTAGGGCACCGTGCAATACGAATATAGTTCAACGTCAACATACACACACTGTTCACTCATACATGTGGGTAGGGGGCAAGGATGTAGAAATGTGGGTAATTACAAATTAGTGTGCTTTCCGGTTTTGAAGCCATGGCGGTTTGATTTCCCGGGTTCGTTGACCACCAACAGGTAGTTTTCATCATATTCTAAATCCACTTCCGTTAAAATACGTTTAAGTAACATGCGTTGCCCTATGAAAAACGAACGCAAATTATACCATAAAAAAGGAAAGCTTGTTTTTATTTATTTATTTTTTTGTATGGAGAGGCCGAATTTCGTTTTTATGCTGATAATCGGAGCAATATCGTTCCGTGAAATGTATTCAATTTCCAATGCGAATCGAGAAGAGTGATAGTATAGTATCTTGGTGAGAAACAAGCGACAAGCGACTTGGAAGGTGTGGGATATCACTCGGCCATGATTTCGGAACCGGGCGGGCTGTATAAATATTACAATATATGCATACTACATTGGTGTGTGCTATCCGTAGTACTCATGATTATTGAGTGGTGACGTGATTATATACTGTACTTCTTGTAAACATTATTTGGTCATTCAGTTATCACCCATTATATATGTATATCCATATCTACATATACATATATATGGTCATTCAGTTATCACCCGTTATATATGTATATACATATACACATATATATATATAGCCATACACACCTATATATATGTGTGCATACACATGCGCATGCACAATTACACATACACACATGCACATATACATATATATATTCATGCACAAATGTTGTTTCATGAAAATATACGGTCCATCAAAAAACAGGGTAACATTTTACACGTTTAGGGCACTTGTTGATGCCTCAGCATATTGAGTGTGTAATTTAAAACCAACTTCTGAAGACCATTCAGACAGTATATATATACCACTAAAACGGAATATAAAGAGGAATTACTTATGTGAAAAAAGACACACACTTCAACATAGATATGCATAATACACTATTAAATACAAATAAAATAAAACAAAACCATTATATCAATGACAGTGAAACTTATGTTAATATCCATGTATAGCTTTTCTCGAATTTTCGTCTGGGGTTCTAGCACTATTTCTTTGCAATATCGCCTCACGTGTATTTAGTTTACCACAATTTGTTTCAATTTCTCGGCTAATATTATTTAGTGATAAGTCCAAAACTACGAAGTTTACTTTAATTGTGGGTCTAACATATAATACAATGGATGTAAGTTGTCGCTCGACCAGATTAGATCAGCGTTGAATAACAATTTCACAAGTTGGTTTTCTACTCATTGGTGGATAATTAGTGAGGTGTGTTCATTTATTGTCACCACTTATTCCATAACAGCGCTGTTTGACTTGGATAACACTAGTTTGAATATATGGTAGTTTCAATGGGTCGAGTTTAGCTGTCGCGAAACAGATTGGACCAGTTTACTATTGTTAGCTTGGTCAGAGAAACTTCACTGTGTACATTTTTGATTGCGTTGTGTTATTGTCAGTGATACTGCATATTAAAAGGCCAGTGTTGTGTGACTAATTACAGTAGCATGTCGACGGTCAGAATAGTGGGACAAAGCATAATATCAAAGTGTAGGCATGAGTATTAACGTAATTTCACTGTCCTTTGTGTGTGATTGGTAATGGTCAGAACTCACTTTGCCGGGCGTGGCAATGTGTATACATTTTATACATATAAAATAACGCCTTTATTTTTGGATGCAGTCATATGCGCCTTGTTATTACAGTCTATCGGGTGTCAGCATTGACATCACTGGTTGGTGGTGGTCTCGAGTTCAACACATTACCGTGATAGGCAATGATGTCATCGAGTTCGCCTTCTGTGCGGAATCGGATAACTTGTCCGGTGAAAGCCTTCAAGAAAAGTTTACCGTTTGTCGTCCAGGATGAGTTAATACCGGTTGCCTTGTATGCCTTGGAAAGGAGATGTTGGTTGAATTTTGTTATATCGTCTGATAAAATGAATTTGGGCTTCTTTTTTAATTTTTTAAGTTCGTCTGGGCGTTTCTTCTTCTTCTCCATTATATGGAGTTTTGCTCTGCGGGAGGTGAACTTCACAATGAGGGATCGAGGTGCGGCTTTCCTGTCGGCGGTGGTCATTGTGTCCATTGGTACAGAATTTGGTTTTTCCTAGTCTATGGGAAATAGAGATATCTTCGGTTATCAGGTTGGTGTTTAACTCCTCGTTCAATTCTTCGATGACCTTTTTGGCTGCCTCTTCCACTGTCTCGTTTTCGGATTCTACTATACCTCGAATTCTAATACTATCCTTGCGTCCCTGCTGCTCTAGGTCATTTAGGGCGTACCATAGATCGTGCACTTCTACCTGTAGATTAACATTGCGGTCCCATAGTTCGCGATTTTTCATGTACAGTACTTCCTGGTGTTGTTCCATCGCTGTAACTTTTCTCTCTAACTTCTCGATTCTCTCGTTAAATTTATCGGACATTTTTGAATCAAGGTCTGAGAATTGTTTTTGCATTTTTTCTTCATGGGTAGAACATAGTTTTTCGAAATGTTCCTGATTTTCTTTTGTTATGTCGTTTAGTCGTGTGATATTGATCACATTGTTACCATCTTGTTATCATTAAACAACTCATCATTTTAACTCCTCGCTGCCACTTCCGTGAGTTGACTCCCACGTTACCAAAGTTAGAAATGGGCCAACCTTCTAACAAATTACAAGCCAAGAAAGTTACATCAGATTTTCGTTTACTTTTTACTTTAAACATATTTTATTCGTATATAAATATACAAAAGGGATCGGGGCACAAGTTATTACAACTTAGGTAGCCCCTCTCCCGTACAAAATTGACAATACATTGTTATAAAATGACAAGAAGGCGATAACAGAAACGTTTATACATGGTGAGAAAACAATTTGAGTTTGCATTATATATCGAATAATGCATTATATTATGCAGATTTTCGTTTGCATCGCTTGTACATACATGCGGACATTATTTATCCTTGAACCATTCAAATTTGAATGCACACCTCAATTATCGAATGTGTACGCAGTACTGCAGTCTGTACATTCATTGTACGTGTACACAAATCCCACAGGAAGCCTCGCACATATGAGAGAATGCACTGGATTAGGCATACAAGGTGAAGGTAAATATTTTAAGGCCAATGTGTTGTCTTATATATGCAATGCTCCCTATGGGGAACTCGCATATATAAGAGAATACATTTGCACAACGTCTTCGCAAAGTTTCAGGATGCTCCAGTCATGAATAGGGTATACGGTTATACCCCTTGGGGTACATTTAAGGTAATCAAATATATTCCATTCTAGTTTATTGCTGCGTTGAATATAAATATTTACCTCCTGCTAACGTCAGTGTTCACAATTATTACCAAAATCTTAACACTAGTGTTCAATATTGTCCATTTGAACGCTAATTTAGCGTCTAATATCTGTTGCATGTGTTCTGAACACAATTATGCGTTCAAATGCTGAACACTGGTGTTAACATTATTGAACACTGGTGTGTTGATCACTAGTGTTATTAGTTGAACACTGGCGTTAAGATCTGAACACCAGTGTTGCAGACAATTTTAACGCTAGTGTTAACATATTTGAACACAATTGTTTAAGATTGAATACATGAACGCCTTCAATATATGTTGCAATTTTAGCGTTCAAAAACGAACATTTGTTTTTGCAGTGTAAGTACATATTCACGACTGGTTGTTTTTGTTCACAGTCATATACGGAGGCACACTGGTATATGGGACACAGATGCATACTGGTATCAAATTTGATCATGTTAAATATGGTATACACCAGCATGCACTCGCATCCTATACCAGTGTGTGGCCGTATATGCCTATGAACACAAACAACTATAGCCACGAATCCGTACCAGTGTATATCCGGATCGATCGCCCCTACCCGCATGATAATAAACAAAGTTTATTTTTATGCACTACCACGACACGGTTTGATTGATCAACGCCGAAATTCGGGGACGTTAATTGGCTTAAGTATTTCTGTCTGACGTCATTACGTATAGCCGCGAGAAAAAAACATCTAAAAGTATATTTCTTTAAGAATTTACTTTTGTTTTGTGGCCTTTTTAAAGCAAAGACAGTGATTTTAAAAGTAGTAAACATAATATGGAATTCGTGTTACTCTTGTAAATATTAATGAAGCTCGAGTTTTCTGTTTTGCCGATCCTCAGGCAATTTCTAAAACTCGTTTCATAAATATAATATGAGAGAAACACTTATTTCATGTCATCTATTATTATTATTTCAAACTAGAAATTCATATAATGCAAACACATTTATTACAAACATGATAAGTTTGATAAGTATGTGTCGTAATATTGTACTTTTATAGATTATTTATAAACGAAAAGCATATGTTTCTTATATTATTCCGATAAAGTAACCCAAACTGGAATCATCTGGAAAAAATATGATGACTATTCATCATTTATTTATTAAGTGAGATTTATTTAGGGTTTTTAACCTGAATTATAACTGATCTGATTAAATTGTTTCACTGTAATATGTATGGGTTTGTGAATAAAGGTTTTGTGGTGGAGCTTTTGATATTGTGTTAAAATTTTAATGCTGATGAAAATCCTTCTGAAAGTGCATTGACGCGCGTCAAGTATATACCTTTATAATCTCGCTAGAGGGCCATATACGCAATATTGATACATTATTGTATCTATAAGCTATCGATATTCACTTTGTAAACTGTACCTGAAACGGGTGTAGACTGGACTATCGTGTCCAGACGGTCAAATGTAAGTTGTACCCTATACCTATTTCTCCGCGCACGTAAAACATATAATACGTGCAGAACGATAGTTGATTCGGTCGTTTTGTTGTTCGATTCATTGAACAGTTTGTCGTCGATGATAACTTATGGCTGTACAGTCAACCATATATGCAAAATAACGACGTTTGAAGGAATTTTTGTACGAGGCGTATTTTCTGTACTATACAGTGGGGGGGGTGGAATTTTTTTTTTTCCGGGAACGTATGCCGGGGTGGGTGGGTGGTCGATAGGACCAACAAATAATTTTTTCCGCAACTCAAAAACAGTTTTCCTGCAAATCTTTTTGACTGTTTTTGCAATGAGTTTGGCTTAAAACACATCTATATGTCAATATTAACATAAATGACAAATTTCATGATGATCAGACAAACAGTATAGCCTGTAGCCCATGCTAATGGATTGAATTTTGAAATCCAAGATGGCTGCTGGCAGCCATGTTTTTTTTGACTGAATGACCCCAAAATGACTTGCTCCTATTTACATGTCAATGTTAACATCCATGACTAATAGTATGCACATAAATTCATATACAGCTGTTTACAGTGAATTTCCCCCCGCAAATCTCTGTTTTAGTGTTAAAAGGGGGGTGGGTGTCCAAAAATGGTCGGAAAAAACTGCCGAAAACGGAAAATAAATTGGACGCGGGGGTGGGTGGGTCCCAACAAGGGTTGAAAGGAAAAAATCAGCATACGTTCCTGCAAATTTTTTCCGACTCCCCCTTGTACTATATGGTGAATTTCTGGATATATTTTACTCCAATCTTGAAATAATTGACATATATTTATCTTGTATATGCAAGGTATCAAATAAGGGTGCATAGGGGTACCACTGGTAACTCTTCCTTCTTCTGTCATGAAAAGTGTGACTGCATCCTGGAATAATTAATTCTGTCGCGTACCGGACGGTCAGATGTAATCGATTTGGCCAGGATCCAAACAGATGTAAGCGTTTCTAGAATGACCGGTTCCCAGGGGTTGGTATCATGGAAATTCATTATGAACTGTTTAGATATGTTCAATTGTGGTGAATCATTCAAGAGATGGATTACTATTTTGTGCAACAATATTAATTCCTCAATTCTGATAAATGGCCACATCTCAAGGAGTTCCAGTCTTTCTCGAGGCTATCGACAAGGTGACCCTGTCTCACCGTGTATTTTTTTATATGCGCATAAATTTTATCTCTCTTGGTGAAGCAAGATGGAAATATGGCAGGAATAACCCTCGGCAATCATGAGTACAAAATAACACAGTACGCCGACGACACGACACTCATCTTAGATGGTAGTGAAAACAGTTTACGAGAAGCTTATAAAGTACTAAACTTCTTTGCAAACATATCTGGCTTACGAATCAACCCTAGCAAATGTCAGGCGTCGTGGATAGGATCATACGCATGTCGGAAGGATTGTATTTGTCCCGATCTAAATCGTTTCTTTTCTCCTACTTTCGATTTATTGGGTATACAGTTCAATACAGACCTAGGCAAGATGAGTCACAACTATGATAAAACATTAGTGGCCATAAACCGTATGATCGAAACATGGAAACATAGACTATTAACACCAATCGGAAGAATAACAGTGATCAAATCCCTAAACCTAAACTGACCCACCTATTCCTAGCATTACCAGATCCTGGAAACGCATTTATTAAATAACTCGAATCACTTCTTTACAAATTTCTTTGGAATTCGAACAGGGACAGAATAAAAAGAAAGCTCATTTGTCAACATGGCGGTTTGAAAATGGTAGATATAAGAAACTTAAAATGTCAATGAAATTAACTTGGGTTAGACGTCTTGTATCAATGAACTCGAAATGGATCCCTTTAACTGATCTCCATGTTGCCGAGGACTCACTATTTCTTTTTTATGACAGCATATACTTGCGAAACTACTCCAAAAATATATTAAATCCATTTTGGCGTGATGTACTCACAACATGAAGCTATTTCAGCGAGAAGACCGAGTCAAACGTGAATATATGTACAGGTGTCTAATGGAATAATCCAAACATAAAGTTACACGACAAAATTATCAACTTCGCTACACGGAGAAGACATGGTATATTTTTGTATCAATGACTTGATACATACAACTGGTAAATTCCACATACCCGAAAGTCTTTACATGTATTTTAATGTATCCACTGACTTTTGACCTTGAACGCAATTCGCAGACAAATTAATTTATTAGCCTAAAAATGTACGAAAACCTTAACTCGTTGTACTAATCCCATACAACCCAGCAATATGCTTCCACTTTTGCGAATTCAAAGGGTGGGCAAGACTTCTACAAAATTTTGAATGTTATGGAAATTTCCCCCAAGCCCCAAAGAAAATGGACAATTGAACTTGGGGAGCCAGAAATAGACTGGACAACTTTCAACCGCCTGCATTTCTCCACGACGGCTGATACAAAGCTTCAGTGGTTATAGTTTAGGATTACTTCCTGGATATTATCAATTAATAGATTTCTTAAAATAATAAAAGTAATATCTGATGACCTGTGTAATCGATGCAGAAATAATTATGAGAACATCTCACATATATTCTGGGACTGCGCATCCGTACAACAATTCCTAGATGAGCTTAAACGGACATGGCTCATTCGAACCCTAACATTTATGTTTACGTAATTCGAGAAAAGGGGTCTCAAAACATGCATATGCAAAATATTCCCGAGCTAATTCGTCGATATAGCGCTAAAAAACGCTTTTTGTTAGTTATATTTTTGCGTAAATTTGATATCGTTTCTCTGTTCCTGTTAAATTTTTCTAATCAGACAATCTTCCGAGTGATGCCGGCAGCGCTCGTGTGTTTTCGGAAATAAGTGCATTATCGATATCGCCATGTTTGTGACGTAATATTTTTCAAATTTTCGGTACGCGATAATGTGTTTCCGTTGGATCTTATTTGTCCATGCGAGAATAATAACCTCTATTGACAAGGATGTAACGATAGAACGGGTTTCCAGTTTGATACACAATGTCAACATGAATTTTAGTCATTTACATTGATCCTTGGAACACATTGATTTTTCTCAAATATACTCTAATCGCAATTTTGTAGGCAACAATTTTCAGTTGAGTGTGTCGATGAACTGCAGTTATATTAGTTAAATTCCGTAGTTCTTTTTACAGGTACTCAATCCAATCAGACGGTCCCCATACCATCAAGATACAACAGCAACAACATTTCTTCAAAATACGCTTTAGTTATCAGAATCGATGTATTGCAACAACATAATGCTAATCACTGTCAACTATAGTATCAAATTTCCCAAAAATTGTTGTTTATCAACATTTTGTTCAACAAAATATGGCCGTATAATCACTAAAGTATCACAAACATTTACCGTATTACCACTTGACTTTAAAGTTATCCATCTTCATCCGCAATTTTGTCCGAGACCCTCCGTTTGACCAATTGTTTCTGGGCCACATATTATTACACATCTCGAGAAATAACAAACTTCGACAATCGATATCTGTTCACTCTGAGCTTTGGTGGGTGGGGTCCTCGACTCAAGTCTAATATTTTGTTAATCCCCGAATCCAGAAACCAGAGAGGACCGAAATGTAAATTGGGAAAATATGTTTCTACCTCTAATAAAAAGGAACGATATTGAAAACTGTCACTTCCCTGGTGACATACTGGCATCCGTATGGAGTTTAGAGTCTATATAGGTTACTTGGAGCACTCAGAATTCGTTTATATTCTTTCACCATCAGTTTAATTAAAACCACCTGACGAAATGTGGGAAAAGGGCAAACATGTAAGACCTCCACGTCAGGGGTAAATGCTGAAAAAACAAAATATAGTCTCGTCGATAAAAGTTTTGACTTAGCAGCAAATATTTGGGCTAAGTTGGTTTTTATTCCATTTTGAAGAGGAATAATAATCATATCCTCTATAACATATCCAAAATCCGATAAATCCGCTTAGAACAAAATGTTCTATTCAAAATGGCATCCATGATGACAATAATTGGTATTGAAAAAAAATGCTGATTTTCTGTGATAGGTGGCTTTAGGTGCACCAACTATCGCCAAGTTAGTAATAAAATGAAATATAAACAAACAATGCTTAATCGTAAACCATATAATTATGTACAATGGCTGTACCAACTTGGCCATATCACAACTGTTACCCAATTTGATATTGGAATAGTTAGAAAATGGACATGAAAAATAACACCAAAAACAGCGTCTTCTACATCGGTTTCATACGGTGGCTGAGGACATGGGAAATTTTATTTTTATCTCGTTTAAACGAGATAACTATCTCGTTTAAACGAGATAGCAGTTGGGAAATTTTATTTTTATCTCGTTTAAACGAGATAACTTATCTTGTTTAAACGAGATAGCAGGAGGGAAATTTTATTTTTATCTCGTTTAAAGGTACTCAATCCGAACAGAGGGTCCTATATTACTATTTCTTTGGCTTTGGGGGTAATAAATATTTGATTCGAGTCGAGGAACCCATCAAACAAAGCTCAGAGTTATTAGATATTGATTTTTGAAATTTGTTATTTACTCGAGATGAGTACTAATAATTGCCTTCAACTGCCGTAATCTGCTCGGATGTGTACACCAAAATCTATTCAAACAGACAAGGATGGATAACTCTAAAATCAAGTGGTAATAACGCAATAACGCAATTTTGACTGAGTTCTGGGCCAGAAAGTATTCCCGATAATGAAAAATAATTGATTTCTAAAATAGATATCTAACAAATCTGAGCTTTGATGGGTGACTTTCTCGACTCGAATCAAATATTTTTGACCCCCGAAGCCATTGAAATAGTAATTGAGAGGAGTTTTATCGGATTAAGTACCTTTAAACGAGATAACTTATCTCGTTTAAACGAGATAGTTATAATACAACAGTTACTAGTGGCCAGTCCAGACGGTTGTGCTCGTATATAGGTGGTACCCAAACACCACCCCATCCCATCACCCATAGTATATTGTGCTCCGCAGGCGCTCGTATATGGGTAGTTACCCACCCACCACCACATCCCGCCACGCATAGTATCTTATGCGCCACAGGCGCTCGTATATAGGTAGTTACCCATCCTTCACCCATAGTATATTGTGCGCCGCAGGCGCTCGTATATAGGTATAGTTACCCACCCACCACCCCATCCCATCACCCATAGTATCCAATGTGCCGCAGGCGCTCGTATATAGGTTGTACCCACACACCATCCCATCACGTCACCCATAGTGATGGGCTGGGGTGGTGGGTGTGTAACTACCTATATATGTTCAGATAGGGAAGTTTATAAACATTTTTAAAAAACCAGTGCAGCTAATATATTCTTAGTTAATATCGTTCCTCAGTAAATAGTGTATTCCACTGTGTACGTAGTTCACGAAGATCCCAACTCGATGTTGCATGAAATATGGAGTACAACACCCCCTATTGTGAAATATATTATAAAGTAACAAGTAATAAATAAATATAATTTATATAGTCACTGAGTTTTTTTTTTCTTTCTCAATGCTATACAGTTCTCCATCAGAACATTAAAACGTTCCCATAATTTTAACTGGTTGTATATGATCTCTACGGTAGCCAGAGTATAAATTCATGACATGATCTAATACTTGGCGACCCATTCCTATTTTCTATAAGAAATATATTCAACATATACTGCAAATCATGCAATTTACTACGATAATGATGTTGGATTGAAATTTAAATACAAATACATCTCAACATAATTACATATTATACATGTATAAGTAATATTATGTTCCATTCTGAACCCTATCCCCCCAATCGCACCATCGCCACGTCTCGGATAAATTCAGGATGACCGTCCTATCATCAAATGCTTGCCAACAGAGACCATTTTCTCACAGGGACACATATACGATCAAATTGAAATACCTTTATCGCGTACCGGAAAGTATAAGACGCTGGGGAAGCTTATTTACGAATACACCCGGAAATCCTCGGCTTGGTTATTGCATCATCCAAAATGGCAGGTTGGAAAAAAAATGTTCGGGACCCAAACATTTCGATTTTTGTTGTAATATTCATGACTTGAATGCGTCTTTATGGGACATATATTGGTCGTAGAAAGGCAGTTTGGGTATTTATCTACCTATTTTGATACCGGGAAAATTTCAAAAGCGAATATTATTTTGTGTATTTTGGAGCGCAAACCGCCATGTGGCTTTAACGCTTGGTCAACCAAACATAACCTTAATCTGAAAACTTCGAAACGAATAACTATTCTACGTTCTCCACCAACAGAAGGAAATTATACCACCAATTTTTTTTGGTTGCTTGTCAAACAATACAATATCGAACTAAATTTAACCCAGACAATGCGCTCCAATACAGGTATCGATGTGACAAAATCAATGCTCGTTGTAATATGAAGATTGCAGAATTTGAGAAAAACTGGTTCCTAATAGAAAGCGCTATAAATAAAAAAGGCAAACATTTCTTGATATATACTCATCAGAATCGCGCATTTTCCTTTAATAATTATGTTTCCGTTCTACCTCTTACTCTCTTCCGTCAATTATAGTAATTATAGTCACACTTCAGTTGAGTGTCGTGCTAAACTGAAACAAAAAATTAAAATAACATGTTTAACGTGACTTAAAACTTCAAATCACTCTCTGGTATATATCATGATTTCAATTACAATAAAAAAGATCGCCTGTTTAGAGCCACTGAATGTCCGTTGATGTCAGTAAGAGTACAAGCGTGAGCGCCTGAAGGAGTGTGTACATGGTCATCGCGTAAAGGTATATCTATTAAGGGCATCCACTTAGCACTTTTCGTTGCGAGGCGCCTCACCCAAGTTATTTGCCATATACCTCTTCATACTCAGCTGTAGGACAAGTGATGTACTTCTTAGTTAGTCGAGAGAGTGGCTAAAATGCAAGCTTTGCGCCAAGCAGTTTTTGAGGGAGGTGACTAAAAGACAAGCTTGGCGGTTTGAAATTTTTAAAAGCCTTTTAAAAGCTGTTTTCGTGTGAATTATGTTGTAATAGCATCAACCAATTACTTATATTGCCCATTTTCGTACATTAATCCACAATATTGGCAGTAATGTAACCGATTGGTTGGTTAATAGGGGGCGTGTTCACCGAATGAAAACCTCCGGTATTCATAGTGACCGAATTTTAAATCTAAATATGAAGCTGAATTTCCGCCGATTTATCGTTTCCAAAACACGTTCCAGCTAGTTTTTTTTATGTAAAAACATGTAAAATGATTATCATTCCTCACACATATAATCGAGCTTGGCGGTTTTTAATATTTTATATTAAGAATTTTTGACATTTTGATGACTGACCACCGAACCACCAAGCTAGAATTTTAAATAAAATTATGAAGCCGAATTTCGGTCGATTTCTCGTTTCTAAAACATGTCCCAGCTCGTTTTCATGTAAAAACATGTAAAACGATTATCATTTCTAACTCTCATAGTCGAGCTTGGCGGTTTTTAGCATTGTGTACTTAGAATTTTCGACTTTTAGATGACCGCTCATCGAACCGCCAAGCCTTCAACGTCAGACCAAAACGAGGCAAAATGATACCCACCAAGTATTGTCAGGTAGCATGCTAATTGTTGTGTGCCAGCATTATTGAGATGGAGACCACCGTCTTTAATCGCATAAAGCTCTCTGCATGGCTGTCCATTCTTCACCATGTACCTATAGGAGTGAAAGAAATGTACTTTAAAACAAGAACATAATGATTTGAGGTTGCTATTTACTTTACTGATGATACTACTAGAGCGTGAGTGATCCACTGGCCGTGGGATTATCGCAGACATGCATATGAAGTTATGAATAAAAAGTTTGTTGCATAAGGCAATGAGGTTGGCATAAGCGGCCCGGAATTCTTCTTCACTAAGTTTGAAAATGTCGTTGGTACCAACGTGTATTATTATATAAGGAAAACGTTTGATGAACGATGCTTCTTTTTCCACGTGCCATGTGACTGCTCCGATTGAAGCCCCCTTGAACACTTTCAGCTCTGTCTGCTTGATAGTGACATACTTTGCTATTGAATCGGAGACTATGATGGTATGCTTATCTGAAAGATGAAAAAAACAGTTAGAATGTGGTATTCAAAATCGAGTCTGCCATATGGGAAGCAACCTTGAGCTTATCTTTATCGGAAAATGCTAAATATTTCAAATAGGCATCGCTACGCCAGTCCCCGTGTTCCTTTATTAACTCTGGGCTTTGATGGGTGTGTTCCTCGACTCGAGTCGGATACCCCCCCCCCCCCGGGCCGGGGGTGGTGTTGCGGGGACCTCTGTTCGGATTGAGTACCTTTAATATATAAACACAATGTTACAAGTAATTGGTCTGATAATTGCGTTGTTGGGAAGATTCGGTCTGGATTTCGCGCCTGGTGTGGTGCCCATAACCGGCAGTGCACGGCCGGTGCTTCCGGGTGTGGGGGTGATTCCGGGTGCGGAACTTTTTCGGAATTGTTTCGGATTATTTTTGTTTTTCGAAACCATTCATGTACATTGTTGCTGCTATACCTATTAATACCAGAATATAAACACTAGCAAATTTTGGATCATATCATTAATAGAATTTACGAAAAGCCTCAATTGATATAAACTAGAAATACGTGTGCTGTCAGCGTAGCATTTTGTTACCAAAGTGACATATATTTAAGTATGGGATATTATACTTGGATCAATAATTGCTATATTTTTGGCATACTGGGCTTTGGGGGAATGATAGTTTACTTCTATTTTGTCTTGATTTTTGCAGATAATACGACATCTTCGGATTATAGGCAATATCGAGTGGGGTACCTGGAGGGTGGATTTTGTCATGCTAGCCTGCTTTGTGGGATAGCGTCGCTGAACTTGCCCTCTGGGGATCTCATTCTGCAAATACCATGCATCATGTTTTGTACCTCAATTACTATATTTGATTTTTATTCATTTAGTTCTAGACATTCAATATTTCACTACAAGTTCACTATAACAATAGACTGTAATTGTTATATTCTTGACAATGGCTGAGACTAATTCAGAAAGCACTGTGGCACTCGGCACGCTGGATGAAGATCCCAATTATAACCTGAAAAAAATTATCTCTGGTCCAGGGGGACTAGACTTTGGTGAACAAGAAGATGAGAATATCTTACAAATACCCAATTGTCAGTATTTTTCTCCAAAATCGTTTCATGATAACGTATCTACAAGTGATGACTGTCTATCTGTTTTTCACCTGAACTGTCAAAGTCTTAATTCGCACTGGGATGATTTTAATACTCTAATGTTTGAATTACAAAATAATAAATCAAAATTTGGAGTTATTGGCCTAACTGAAATCTTCAGGACTCCGGATAGTATTGATTTTCCACTTAATGGATACCATCCATTAATTAAACGGTGCCGTCCGGATGGAGATGACTGTCACGGCGGTGTTGGCATGTACATTCGAAAAGACTTATCTTATAAAATCAGAGAAGATTTAACAACATTTATTCCTCATGTATTTGAGTCACTTTTTGTTGAAGTGTTGACAAATAAAAATAAAACGTATATAATTGGAACAATTTATAGGCCTAATACAGCACCAAAAGCGGACCTAGATAAATTTATCAACCTTATGAATGAGAAAATGGACCAAACCAATAAAGAACATAAAAAAATAGTTTTGATGGGAGATTTCAACATTGACTTATTGAAATACGGTAGACATGATAAAACTAACAATTTTCTTAATTATGTCTTTGCCTCTAGTTTCCTCCCAACAATAACAAAACCAACTAGAGTGTCAAACTTCACTGCTACTCTGATAGATCAGATTTTAATAAATGATCCAACTATTGATTATGAAACGGGTATTATACTAAGTGAGATATCTGACCACTTCGGTACTTTCCTCTGTTATAAGAGTAACAAAAATAAATCTTGCCCAAAAGCTAAAATAGAATACTGGCGGAACTATAATGATGAAAATATATCATGCTTTAAAAGACTACTAGGAACGGCTAATTATAATAGTGTTGTAGGACGAACGTGTCCACAGGAGTCATATAAATCATTTATGGAAATTTATTTAAATGCCTTTGAAATAGCTTTTCCATTAAAACGATCACGATCAAAATCCACCAAACAGAAACCATGGATTACCAAGGGAATGATGATTTCATCTGAACATAAAGCTAAACTTTTTACCACAAAGCTTAAGAACCCTTCCGAAAGTAATGTAACAGAATACAAAGAATTTTGTAAACTTTTTAATAAAATAAAACGAGCAAGTAAGACCTTGTACTATAAAAATATGATAAATGAATATAAACATAATATGAAAAAAACATGGAAACTGATTGGTGAGATAATGCAACAAAGATCTAAAAAATTAGAATATCCCATGTCATTCATTATTGGGGGTGTCGAAAGTAGAAATAGGAAAGAAGCTGCTGACGCCTTTAATGAATATTTTTCTACCATTGGCGCTACTGCGGCTGAGAAAATATCACAAACTTGTAACAAATACTCTTCATACTTACCTACACCTTGTAGTGAAACAATCTTTTTTCATCCCACTACACCGGAAGAAATTCATACAACGGTTTCCTTAAGTAAAGGGAAGCACAGCATTGACAAAGATGGTCTTAGCTCTTTCATTATGAAGAAAGTTATCTCGGAAATTTCACAACCCTTATGTCATATTTTCAATCTCTCAATGGAAACAGGAATTGTTCCAGAAGACATGAAGATAGCAAAAGTTATACCCCTCTTCAAATCAGGCGACCAAAAGATAATGGGAAATTATCGCCCAATAAGTATTCTGCCCATTTTTTCTAAAATCTTAGAAAAAATTGTATGTCACAGACTAGTTGTTTTTTTAAATAAACATGATACTCTCTATCATAATCAATATGGGTTTAGAAAAGATCATTCAACAATTCATCCAATTTTGAAGCTACTCTATGATGTGGGTTTGAATAATGATAAGAAGGATAAAGATTGTACGCTATCTGTATTTATTGATTTTTCCAAAGCTTTTGACACAATAAATCATGAAATTTTGCTAAATAAACTTGATTCTTATGGAATAAGAGGCAAAGCCAATGAGTGGTTTAGAAATTATCTGACAAATAGATACCAATGTGTGGAACTGGAAGGTATGGTTTCTTCTAAACTTCCAATTACATGTGGAGTCCCCCAGGGATATGTTGCAGGTCCGATTCTTTTTCTGGTCTATGTTAATGATATGCACAGATCTAATAACCTATCACTTTTATCCTTTGCTGATGACACAACTGTGTATTCTTCACATCACAACCTTGATTATTTGTATGACTACTTCAACAAAGAGCTTGAAAAATTGAGTACTTGGTGTAGAGCAAACAAACTATCATTAAATACAAATAAGACTAAATATATGGTGATACAACCAATAAATGGCCCGTATTTAGTTGCAAATAGAATGTTGAATATAAATAAACAGCCGATTGAAAGGATAGGATCCGATTGTCAAGAAAAATCTTTCAAATTTTTAGGTATTCACATAGATGAACATCTGACATTTGAATACCATGTGAAAGCTGTTTGTGCGAAAATTTCTAATTCTCTTTATGCTATAAATCGAGTAAAAAATTTCCTTTCTTTCGATTGTCTTAGAATGCTATATCTTACCTTAGTACATTCTCACATTCTTTATGGAATTGAGTTATGGGGAAATGCAAGTACTCAAAATCAAGTTATTGTACTTCAGAAAAAGGCGATTTCGAGCTATTAATAAAAAACGCTACAATAGTCACACCGAACCATTATTTAAATCTAATAACATTTTGAAGCTGCAGGATGAGTATATGCATCGGATATGTCTATTTATGCACGACTGGAAATATGTAAATGTTCCCAAATCATTTGTTAATAGTTTTAGAATATATAAACATCCGAGTATGAGTACTAGGTCCTCAGGAAAAATACAGGAAACAAGGGCTCGCATTAAATACACTGAAAAACTACCCCTCCATGTATTTCCAAAAATTTGGAACACTCTTGACGTTACTCTACAGAATATCCAATCGAAGCCAGGCTTTAAGAACAAATTTACCAAATCAATTATTGACAATTATTCTTCGAATATTAAGTGCAAAAACAAGTTTTGTCCAGATTGTACTAAAAAGATAGAATTAACTCTAACTTTTGGAATTGAACTTCCAATAAGGAAAGAAATTATAACTATAAAACGACCTTCTCTCATTAGTAAAATGAATTTAAAAAAATGAGAAGATGTGCCTGATGAATATATATATATATGTAAATGCATGTATGTGTGCGCTTATGTGTATATATGCATGTAGATATTTGTTTTTTTTCAATCTTCTGTGTTGTTGAGTGCCTATATTCAGTGCAAATATTAACTATTTGGTGCAAACTGATTAGAACATTGTCTAGTTTGAACAGATTTATTTTTGAACTTTATAGCTAAAGATTAATTTTTTTTAATCAAATTGTAAACAACGCAGACACACACAAAGCCTCGTGTCATTATTATTTTATTATATTATATGGTTTGAACCCCACCCAGTATGTCAATTTTGCATAAATGCCAATTTTGTATACATTTGTATATCTTCCATATTTTCCGTTTCCAAATGGTGGCGGCAGGAAGACGACCATATGGTCATGCCACCACCATATGACATATTATTGTTTATTATTTAATTATATATGTGTAACACATTTTATGATGATATGCCACAATAAAATATTTACTTACTTACTTGATGCTACATTGGTACTAAAGGCAAAGGTTGCTCCCCCCTTCGGAAACTGTGAGTGGAGTAATTATTCGCATGACGACCAGTTCTGACTATGAGTTGTTTCAACTTGGATTGGTATTGCCTATATGTGATGGGCACCACCCCCTCCCTTTCTTAGTCTGAAACAGAGGGCTACTATTTTTAGCCGGATTCAAACGACACATTGTTTGGAAGGCGCGCACTGGGCACAAAACGGAGTCTGGAATTTGTACCAGAGGTATGCGGTGAATTCTATTGCCAAATTGGTTAGTTTTAGACCATCGCATGGTCACTAAGAGCGTCCCTTCCATATGGAAAATATCACTTCTTTGAAGGCATTTAGTTGGATCTGCAGTAGTGGAGTCTGGAACCAAATTGGATTTTCTACTCATGAGAAAAAAGGCGAATAGGAAAAGCGACCAGTAGGTGGCATCCAATGGATCCGACATTCATGAAGGATTTGTGGGGTGATAGGCAAGGCCTTCTTAGGTAGGTATTGTTTATTCCTGGCAATACCTCTCAGGAGCAAAGATATCTTAAAGGATGATGTATGTTCGCATGGATGGTTCTGATAGAAATGTAGGATCCTAACCCCGTTCAAATAATTTTTAATGGAATCTGCGGACTTGAGAGAGCGGCTCAAAAATTGACAATAAAGGCCAATGGTGTCCAACGATGCGGGCACTGGCATCAACTCGAAATAGAAACAAAATCGAAGATATGTGTCCCACTGTGTACGGAGATTCTTTGTGGTGCCCACTGCATATGCCGCGGTGACAGATTGAAGCTGTTCTTGGTGCAAGGAAAGGAGTTCCAGTGCTGAAAAGGTAAAGCGATAAAAAAAAAAAAAAATACCAACTATGAGAGAAATGGAAAATGCTTTCTGGTATAAAAATATAATTACTGTCAGGAACCAAATGTTTAAATGTACACAAATTGCGTGTGTCTTGACACACCCTGGACAGAAGATCAGCCCTGCGATTAAGGACACCCTCTATATGGATGGCCCTAACTTCAAATTCCATGCGGGCTGCAACAAAACTAATCTCGCGAAGACAGCTCTGCATAAAAGGGTCATCAGTTTTACCCGAGTTCAGGACTGACACAGACGCCTGGTTATCACACTTCATAAGGATCTTTTCCCCCCTCAAGGTTGTTCCCCAGGTTTTGATGCATACCATGATCATGAGTGTTTCCAATGCATTTATGTGCAGTCCTTGAGTTGTAATAAATTTAGGAAACTTGATATGAATAAATTCATTAGTATTGGGGCACCAACCTCCTCCACCCTGAAGGCATGCGTCTGATTCGATTAGCTCGTCGGGCTCTGACCACCTTTCAACAGACATCATAGACACACCATTGTAGGAAGTGAGGAAATGAGCCCACCAACTAAGATCTAAACAAACGTATTTAGGAATTGGCTTGGCTTCGTTCACGTTGTTGAAAGTCTTCAGCCATCTCAGGAGCCTAGACACAAATATTCTACCAGGTCGAACACACGCAGATACGAAGTTCAACTTCCCCAATAATGATTGGACATCCCGTAGATTGGCTGAAGACTTACCCAACCAAGAACTAACCGGCCAAAGTGCTGTCAAAGTGCTGTAAATTAATGATTCAAAATTCGTTTACATTGGCAACCACTGACGAGAAAGGATTCGATTGGCTGTTATTTAGGACAGCCAATCAGATTGCACAATTCGAAGGCGATAGAAACTGTGGTTGGGAAAAGTTGGGAATGACTAAAGCGGATCGCTGACTAGGTAAAAGTCCGGAATACACATGAGATGCAAATTAAATTAACACGTAAATCGGCCAAAAATCGACAAGAAATCTGCGTAAACAAGCGAGGTTTTCATTCGGTGAACACGCCCCCAATTAACCAGCCATCGGTCATCTAAATGTCGAAAAATCTTAATATAAAATGTTCAAAACCGCCAAGCTCGACTATATGTGTGAGGAATGATAATCATTTTACATGTTTTTACATGATAACTAGCTGGAACATGTTTTAGAAACGAGAAATCGACGGAAATTCAGCTTCATATTTTGATTTAAAATTCGAGCTTGGCGTTTCGGTGATCGGTCATCTAAAAGTCGAAAATTCTCCGTATATAATGTTCAAAACCGCCAAGCTCGACTATGAGAGTGATAAATGATAACCATTAAACATCTTTCGAATAACAAAATCGGTACAACTGGTGTTTAAAAAGAGAAATCGGCCAAAAATCGACAAGAAATCTGCGTAAAAAGGCGATGTTTTGATGCGGTCCGTGACTACCCGCCCCCGCGACAACCCGCCCCTTTCACTCTGAGACAACCCGTCCCCGGACAACCCGCCCCCCAAAATTCAATTAGCGGTAATCAGTGGCTAATTAGGAGGTGTGAGGGGATTATGAGATGTTTGTTTAACTAAACTGGGTTGTTTTTTATAGATTTTTATTTGATTTAACAACAATAAATACACATGTATAACTTATGAACCCAAAAATGCATCAACAATAATATGTTTATTTATTACGAAGTTTAAAGGGGTACTGTACCCAAGATGTTGTTGTTGGTTTCTATAATCCCCGAGTGGGAGAATAAGTTAACAACTTTTCCATTTTTTGAAAGTCTGTTGAGTACGAAGTATTGTTACGGATGGCAAATTTACCGGAATGCAAAAATACAAATTGTCGTTGTCGAGTAATTTTTGTAAAGTTTTCAACCAAATGAATCAAATAAACATTATATTATATGCTTAGTAGTCCCATATACTCATTTAAGTTAGTGTACCGTCACTAGTCAATGAGTGGCTTGGGTTTTCTCCCCGTATAAGCATAATGTTTCAAACGATCGTGTGTGCAATTGTTTTCCTAATCCAGTATCCCTCAATTATAATTTGATTACGTTTTGTACACGGAAATTCGAATTTTAAGAGACGCCATTTTATGGCTGGAGCCATAAAATCAATTTATATTAAATTATTAACTTTTAAATTATTAAATTTTAAGATAGCCTATTAACCTGAGCGTTTACAGAATACATCTTCGACTCAAATTACTTATATTTCTATATAGTATCGATAATAGATCGTTGTTATCACCGGGAATTTATTGAAAATGGCGTACAGTACCCCTTTAATGAACGAAATTTAAAAACGGAATGAATGAATATGAACGAAGATTAAAAACATTCGATATATTACAAAGTGATTTACAGAACACAGGACCGTATACAATAATACCCAGTTCCGTCGGCATCGTTCAAAGGCTGTTTGTATACTCACCTCCAGTTAACATCAGTGAGATGAACCCCGATCACTAAGTGTTGTGATAACACACTGTGACAATGAACCATTTGCATCAAATGATTGTTTTGAAAGCACCCCTTTTAATTAGTCTTCACTTACCTTAAGTGCCGTTCAGTTGTCAAAACATCGTGTCATTCTTTACCCCAGTCCACGCATTGATATAATTAATGAATAAACACATGTTTTGTTGATCAAAATCTTTAATAATATATAATCAAAGAACATAAAAGGACATAATCACTATTAACAATTTCTGGACAACCCGCCCTCATTTATCGGGACAACCCGCCCCCAAAATAGCAGAGGGGCTGGTTGTCTCGGGGGCGGGTAGTCCCGTTCCCTTTTGATTTTGTGACCACGCCCACTATTAACCAACCAATCGGGTACATTACTGCCAATATTGTCGATAAATTTACGAAAATTGGCCATATAAGTCATTGGCTGGTGCTATTCCAACATAATTCACGCGAAAACAGCGTTTAAAAGGCTTTTAAAAATTTCAAACCGACAAGCTTGTCTTTTAGTCACCTCCCTTAACTCTCGTTAGTCGAGGCGATTTTCCTATTTTAGTAGGTGGATCATCGTGGGTTTGACACATCGTAATGCTTTACACCTATATTCTGGTGAGAGGACACAATGCACTGCCCCATCCGGGTGAGCAGTAGATATATTAGAATTGCAATAGCTGTGTTGTCCATCACGTCTTCATAGATGTTTACTTATTGTTCTTAATTTCCGAGTAAAACTGTTTTCGGTGGGTGCCCTGTGGTTATTGTTGCTGGAACTAGCTTAACCCTTTCTATGCTAAATAGATTCTCCCAATCAGCTATACATTGGAAAGGTCTATTATTCGTTTGGAGTGCTGTTCAGATAATACAATCAGAAGATAGAAAAGCAGATAAAATACAAGAGCAGAATGGTTCATATTCATTGGAGAACATTTCAATCGGGAACTACTCGTCAATTACTATTTGGTATAGAAAGGGTTAAAGCCAATAAGACATGTTCTTACTTGTGACACAATTTGCCCCGACAACAATTTGGACAATACTTGTCTTCAAACCCCACATTCTGCTGGCTTCAATTTGAAGATCAATTACTTTTTTTTTACTTTCTCTGTTTCTTTTTTGAACAACATTATAATCGCTGGGGATCGCTATATCTAACAGCAGACATTATTCCAATTGTCTCGGTTCTTAAATATGATGACTGGCATGTTGCTTGATACATTGTCGTCTGTATGAACATGAATTGGTCGAGGTAGTCAGTCGGAGAGAGCTGTGGACATTACTGAAATGATGTGCTCAACTGTCTCAAAATGCTGATAACACACGATCCATAGGACTGATTTTGTCTTCTCGATTTTTGCATTTGTAGTACCTGGACTTAATAGCAGCTATGATATGAGATTTGGTGTTGGCTTTATAAGTTTATCACAGGATAACCAATGATATGATGCTGACATGTCAATATTTTAACCCTACATATATCTTGAATGTTGACTATGCTGTGGTAACTTCAAATCTTTCTTTCAGTTTTTCCTCTATTTACTATCGCAATGGGTGTTTTAATTTCTTAGCTTGTACGAACTTGACTTTTGGAACTTATTCCTATATTCCTTATTCTCCAAAATTTATATTTCGATCAATTTGACACCATGGGTGGGTGGCCCACCCAAAATACCCTCTGGAAACACCCCTATCCCCACTCAGCACCCCAGGGTATCACCCCGAGGCGTGAAAATGGGGTATGGACCATTTTCGAGAACGGTAAGGATTTCAGCCGATTTGACGGCATGGGTGGGTGGCCCATCCCAAATATCCCATAGAAACACCCCTTAAATATACTATAATGTTAGCCCCTTATCCCTCAACCAATATATGTCTGAAAAATGGATTCAACTATTTCTATTTGTACAAGCTCATTGCCATGGCTGTGCTTGGGTATACAAATTTGCACTTTTTACACTTCTTACAAGTTGAGCCATGGTCCAACTGATCGGAGCATATAACAAATAGAACACCTACACTTGTTGGCTGGATGTGGTAATTATCTCATTCTTGATGACAAAAACAAATGAATTTCCACTCGTAGCAGAGACACTCGTGGAAATTCATTTCGTTTTGTCATCACGAATGAGATAATTCCCATATCCAACCAAAAAGTGTAGCTATCCTCTATATTATTCAACCAACCGTTGCGTATCCATTTCTATCCATGCATTTCAATTATATTTGTTTATTCACTTGAATCTATATTTAAATAAAAATTAAATAATATAATTTGAAAATGGAAGTTAAAAATAAATAGTGAAATTTATTTATTTAGCCGTTATTGACGGAATTCTGCCACACTAGTTTAGTCGATAACAGGCAAGAACCAGCTGCAGCAATAAGGAGGTGACAATTTTATGATATATGGGCGTGGACACAGATATGGAAATAAAAGCAAACCGCCCAAAAAAAGTAATTGAAAACTAGAGGTGTGACTGTCCTATTGGTTCCCATCATACAACTTACAAGTACTGTGTGGAGTGCCGTGGCCAATGGTGACCGTCTACCCGGCACCCCTGAATGTCGTCTGGTCGATAAACCTAGGGTCAACCTAGAACAAATTTGGGCTAAGCTGGTTTTTATACCATTTTGAATAGGAATGTATCCTCTATAATATGGAGGGTTATTAGGGTCACAATCCTAACTTCACATTTTTACTCTAACTTAATATTTTAATTCTTACTTAATATTTTAATTCTAACTTAACATTTTAATTCTTATATTTTAATTCTAACTTTACATTTTAATTCTAACTTTACATTTTAATTCTTATATTTTAATTCTAACTTAAAATTTTAACTCTACCTTAATCTTTTAATTCTTACTTAATATTTTAATTCTAACTTAACATTTTAATTCTTATATTTTAATTCTAACTTTACATTTTAATTCTAACTTGATATTTTAATTATAACTTCATATTTTAATTCTTACTTAAAATTTTAATTCTTATATTTTAATTCTAACTACAAAAAGCTCTAATGTTGGAATTAAAATATGATATTTAAAAAGTTGAAATTGAAATGAGCATAAAAAGGATCTCAGAATTGAAAGGCAAAAATTAAAACAAACATAAAATGGATTCTAGAAGTTGTAATTGTGACCACCGCATATGACCAGCGGATAATATGTTCATATGAGAACCTCCCCCATATGACCGGAGGATAATATGAGAACCTCCCCAGCAGATAACCGCGGATAATATGAGAACCTCCACCGCGTATGAACGGCGGATAATATGTTCATATGAGAACCTCCCCTGCGTATGACCGGCAGATAATATGAGATCCTCCACCGCGTATGACCGGCGGACACATAAGTTTTTAAGTCTATAGACACTATTTGATTTGAATTTTCTTTCGAACAGTCTCACCATTGACATATTCATGCGTTCAACCCAGTTAATCTATTTTGTAAATTGGCTTGTAATCGCCGGAAACCGGCTTCCGACATCTGGGCTTTTAGTCACAACTGAAATAAAAAATAAGTGCGAATTATAACAAATGAAGAGCGCAAAGCACTTAAAAAAATCACATTTGATACGTTAACGGTGTTATTCATTTTTATGGTTTCGGACTAAAACGATAAAAATAAATAACATCGCTGACATCGCTTAAATGGTCAATTATTGTGACTACAACTATATATGTGACATTGTTTCGTTTGTTCATATATTCCGTTTGTGCTTTTACTATGTCGTTTATTTATGTTTAAATTTGCTGAAATAAATTGTTATCCATCTCGCCAAAACTGTTGTCAAATCTGTCATAATCTCCAACAACACACCATAAAGTGATGAAATAAATCAGCTTAAAGGGGTACTGTACCCAAGATGTTGTTGTTGGTTTCTATAATCCCCGAGTGGGAGAATAAGTTAACAACTTTTCCATTTTTTGAAAGTCTGTTGAGTACGAAGTATTGTTACGGATGGCAAATTTACCGGAATGCAAAAATACAAATTGTCGTTGTCGAGTAATTTTTGTAAAGTTTTCAACCAAATGAATCAAATAAACATTATATTATATGCTTAGTAGTCCCATATACTCATTTAAGTTAGTGTACCGTCACTAGTCAATGAGTGGCTTGGGTTTTCTCCCCGTATAAGCATAATGTTTCAAACGATCGTGTGTGCAATTGTTTTCCTAATCCAGTATCCCTCAATTATAATTTGATTACGTTTTGTACACGGAAATTCGAATTTTAAGAGACGCCATTTTATGGCTGGAGCCATAAAATCAATTTATATTAAATTATTAACTTTTAAATTATTAAATTTTAAGATAGCCTATTAACCTGAGCGTTTACAGAATACATCTTCGACTCAAATTACTTATATTTCTATATAGTATCGATAATAGATCGTTGTTATCACCGGGAATTTATTGAAAATGGCGTACAGTACCCCTTTAATGAACGAAATTTAAAAACGGAATGAATGAATATGAACGAAGATTAAAAACATTCGATATATTACAAAGTGATTTACAGAACACAGGACCGTATACAATAATACCCAGTTCCGTCGGCATCGTTCAAAGGCTGTTTGTATACTCACCTCCAGTTAACATCAGTGAGATGAACCCCGATCACTAAGTGTTGTGATAACACACTGTGACAATGAACCATTTGCATCAAATGATTGTTTTGAAAGCACCCCTTTTAATTAGTCTTCACTTACCTTAAGTGCCGTTCAGTTGTCAAAACATCGTGTCATTCTTTACCCCAGTCCACGCATTGATATAATTAATGAATAAACACATGTTTTGTTGATCAAAATCTTTAATAATATATAATCAAAGAACATAAAAGGACATAATCACTATTAACAATTTCTGGACAACCCGCCCTCATTTATCGGGACAACCCGCCCCCAAAATAGCAGAGGGGCTGGTTGTCTCGGGGGCGGGTAGTCCCGTTCCCTTTTGATTTTGTGACCACGCCCACTATTAACCAACCAATCGGGTACATTACTGCCAATATTGTCGATAAATTTACGAAAATTGGCCATATAAGTCATTGGCTGGTGCTATTCCAACATAATTCACGCGAAAACAGCGTTTAAAAGGCTTTTAAAAATTTCAAACCGACAAGCTTGTCTTTTAGTCACCTCCCTTAACTCTCGTTAGTCGAGGCGATTTTCCTATTTTAGTAGGTGGATCATCGTGGGTTTGACACATCGTAATGCTTTACACCTATATTCTGGTGAGAGGACACAATGCACTGCCCCATCCGGGTGAGCAGTAGATATATTAGAATTGCAATAGCTGTGTTGTCCATCACGTCTTCATAGATGTTTACTTATTGTTCTTAATTTCCGAGTAAAACTGTTTTCGGTGGGTGCCCTGTGGTTATTGTTGCTGGAACTAGCTTAACCCTTTCTATGCTAAATAGATTCTCCCAATCAGCTATACATTGGAAAGGT
Source organism: Siphonodentalium dalli (assembly GCA_032622095.1). Taxonomy (NCBI): domain Eukaryota; kingdom Metazoa; phylum Mollusca; class Scaphopoda; order Gadilida; family Siphonodentaliidae; genus Siphonodentalium; species Siphonodentalium dalli. The sequence continues at coordinate 127,288,441 of CP136063.1, forward strand.
CTATTATTCGTTTGGAGTGCTGTTCAGATAATACAATCAGAAGATAGAAAAGCAGATAAAATACAAGAGCAGAATGGTTCATATTCATTGGAGAACATTTCAATCGGGAACTACTCGTCAATTACTATTTGGTATAGAAAGGGTTAAAGCCAATAAGACATGTTCTTACTTGTGACACAATTTGCCCCGACAACAATTTGGACAATACTTGTCTTCAAACCCCACATTCTGCTGGCTTCAATTTGAAGATCAATTACTTTTTTTTTACTTTCTCTGTTTCTTTTTTGAACAACATTATAATCGCTGGGGATCGCTATATCTAACAGCAGACATTATTCCAATTGTCTCGGTTCTTAAATATGATGACTGGCATGTTGCTTGATACATTGTCGTCTGTATGAACATGAATTGGTCGAGGTAGTCAGTCGGAGAGAGCTGTGGACATTACTGAAATGATGTGCTCAACTGTCTCAAAATGCTGATAACACACGATCCATAGGACTGATTTTGTCTTCTCGATTTTTGCATTTGTAGTACCTGGACTTAATAGCAGCTATGATATGAGATTTGGTGTTGGCTTTATAAGTTTATCACAGGATAACCAATGATATGATGCTGACATGTCAATATTTTAACCCTACATATATCTTGAATGTTGACTATGCTGTGGTAACTTCAAATCTTTCTTTCAGTTTTTCCTCTATTTACTATCGCAATGGGTGTTTTAATTTCTTAGCTTGTACGAACTTGACTTTTGGAACTTATTCCTATATTCCTTATTCTCCAAAATTTATATTTCGATCAATTTGACACCATGGGTGGGTGGCCCACCCAAAATACCCTCTGGAAACACCCCTATCCCCACTCAGCACCCCAGGGTATCACCCCGAGGCGTGAAAATGGGGTATGGACCATTTTCGAGAACGGTAAGGATTTCAGCCGATTTGACGGCATGGGTGGGTGGCCCATCCCAAATATCCCATAGAAACACCCCTTAAATATACTATAATGTTAGCCCCTTATCCCTCAACCAATATATGTCTGAAAAATGGATTCAACTATTTCTATTTGTACAAGCTCATTGCCATGGCTGTGCTTGGGTATACAAATTTGCACTTTTTACACTTCCTACAAGTTGAGCCATGGTCCAACTGATCGGAGCATATAACAAATAGAACACCTACACTTGTTGGCTGGATGTGGTAATTATCTCATTCTTGATGACAAAAACAAATGAATTTCCACTCGTAGCAGAGACACTCGTGGAAATTCATTTCGTTTTGTCATCACGAATGAGATAATTCCCATATCCAACCAAAAAGTGTAGCTATCCTCTATATTATTCAACCAACCGTTGCGTATCCATTTCTATCCATGCATTTCAATTATATTTGTTTATTCACTTGAATCTATATTTAAATAAAAATTAAATAATATAATTTGAAAATGGAAGTTAAAAATAAATAGTGAAATTTATTTATTTAGCCGTTATTGACGGAATTCTGCCACACTAGTTTAGTCGATAACAGGCAAGAACCAGCTGCAGCAATAAGGAGGTGACAATTTTATGATATATGGGCGTGGACACAGATATGGAAATAAAAGCAAACCGCCCAAAAAAAGTAATTGAAAACTAGAGGTGTGACTGTCCTATTGGTTCCCATCATACAACTTACAAGTACTGTGTGGAGTGCCGTGGCCAATGGTGACCGTCTACCCGGCACCCCTGAATGTCGTCTGGTCGATAAACCTAGGGTCAACCTAGAACAAATTTGGGCTAAGCTGGTTTTTATACCATTTTGAATAGGAATGTATCCTCTATAATATGGAGGGTTATTAGGGTCACAATCCTAACTTCACATTTTTACTCTAACTTAATATTTTAATTCTTACTTAATATTTTAATTCTAACTTAACATTTTAATTCTTATATTTTAATTCTAACTTTACATTTTAATTCTAACTTTACATTTTAATTCTTATATTTTAATTCTAACTTAAAATTTTAACTCTACCTTAATCTTTTAATTCTTACTTAATATTTTAATTCTAACTTAACATTTTAATTCTTATATTTTAATTCTAACTTTACATTTTAATTCTAACTTGATATTTTAATTATAACTTCATATTTTAATTCTTACTTAAAATTTTAATTCTTATATTTTAATTCTAACTACAAAAAGCTCTAATGTTGGAATTAAAATATGATATTTAAAAAGTTGAAATTGAAATGAGCATAAAAAGGATCTCAGAATTGAAAGGCAAAAATTAAAACAAACATAAAATGGATTCTAGAAGTTGTAATTGTGACCACCGCATATGACCAGCGGATAATATGTTCATATGAGAACCTCCCCCATATGACCGGAGGATAATATGAGAACCTCCCCAGCAGATAACCGCGGATAATATGAGAACCTCCACCGCGTATGAACGGCGGATAATATGTTCATATGAGAACCTCCCCTGCGTATGACCGGCAGATAATATGAGATCCTCCACCGCGTATGACCGGCGGACACATAAGTTTTTAAGTCTATAGACACTATTTGATTTGAATTTTCTTTCGAACAGTCTCACCATTGACATATTCATGCGTTCAACCCAGTTAATCTATTTTGTAAATTGGCTTGTAATCGCCGGAAACCGGCTTCCGACATCTGGGCTTTTAGTCACAACTGAAATAAAAAATAAGTGCGAATTATAACAAATGAAGAGCGCAAAGCACTTAAAAAAATCACATTTGATACGTTAACGGTGTTATTCATTTTTATGGTTTCGGACTAAAACGATAAAAATAAATAACATCGCTGACATCGCTTAAATGGTCAATTATTGTGACTACAACTATATATGTGACATTGTTTCGTTTGTTCATATATTCCGTTTGTGCTTTTACTATGTCGTTTATTTATGTTTAAATTTGCTGAAATAAATTGTTATCCATCTCGCCAAAACTGTTGTCAAATCTGTCATAATCTCCAACAACACACCATAAAGTGATGAAATAAATCAGCTTAAAGGGGTACTGTATCCAAGATGTTGTTGTTGGTTTCTATAATCCCCGAGTCGGAGAATAAGGTAACAACTTTTCCATTTTTTGAAAGTCTGTTGAGTACGAAGTATTGTTACGGATGGCAAATTTACCGGAATGCAAAAATACAAATTGTCGTTGTCGAGTAATTTTTGTACAGTTTTCAACCAAATGAATCAAATAAACATTATATTATATGCTTAGCAGTCCCATATACTCATTTAAGTTAGTGTATGGTCACTAGTCAATGAGTGGCTTGGGTTTTCTACCCGTATAAGCATAATGTTTCAAACGATCGTGTGTGCAATTGTTTTATTAATCCAGTATCCCTCAATTATAATTTGATTACGTTTTGTACACGGAAATTCCAATTTTAAGAGACGCCATTTTATGGCTGGAGCCATAAAATCAATTTATATTAAATTATTAACTTTTAAATTATTAAATTTTAAGATAGCCTATTAACCTGAGCGTTTACAGAATACATCTTCGACTCAAATTACTTATATTTCTATATAGTATCGATAATAGATCGTTGTTATCACCGGGAATTTATTGAAAATGGCGTACAGTACCCCTTTAAGTAGTGATTAAGCTGTATAAGCCGAGTTAATCCCCTGCAATCAACTCCAATTAACACATACAATATATGGGGCCGAAACGTCTCGGCCGAAACGTCCCAGCCGAAACGTCCCTGGACCGAACAGGTCTGAGCCGAAACGTCTCCGGACCGAAACGACCCGTTCCCGATAAAACGGCTTCAGTCGGCCATTTAATTTTTTAAGAGAAAAAGTAGCGCTCTTTCTTGGAGCGAATTTCTGCAACAATTTCACTGCATGTTGGACCCATTTGGACAAAATTACATTCCCTGTGTCTAATCCTACATTTTGATATACTATACGCCCCATTATATGGAATATATCAGCTGAAATCGATCCTGTTATTGTAAACATCGAGTCTATTTTGAGCTGTTTTCATCGGTGCGTGTTTGCGAGTTCGCCATTACATTATTCGTACTAAAACAGCCATATTGTAGCTAAAAACGAATGCGCAGTATTCCACTCTGTCATTTGGTACCTAACACTTGTTGTTTTCTAGCGTATTCGTCGAGAAATCTAAATTCTAAACATTGACGTCGAACGCAGTTTTTCGTGTTTCATGGCACCTTCGCATGGGTGGGTTAATCGGTCTCTTGCTGTGCAATAGATGATAAACTTCATTTTAATACCAAGTCTGATCGTGGGCATAGCGTTATCGCTGTAAAAATACATTTCTACAGCTGTTCTACGGCCTTGATTTCGACAATTTTATGTTAGGTCAGTTGTCGAACGAATAATGCAACTTCTGGTGTCCGGTCAGTGGCGGGGTTAATATGTGTGGATAGTGCGAATGTGGGCCTTTCGTTAGACACCAAAAGTAGCCCTCTACGTGCTGTATTCCTCGAGATATCGGCCGTTCCACGCAATTTGAAATTCTGTTCCGCAGATTGTCATTCTATTCCATATTCCATCCCATCCCGCAGATTGTCATGTCCCGCCGTTCGATCGCAGCGACGCCTTTCGTTATAATTGTTACAGAAGTGCAGGCGCGTTATTAGGGTCACAATTACAACTTCTAGGTTCCATTTTATGTTTGTTTTAATTTTTGCCTTTCAATTCTGAGATCCGTTTTATGCTCATTTCAATTTAAACTTTTTAAATATAATATTAAAATAAAACTATTAAGTAAGAATTGAAATATAAAGTTAGAGTTATAATTAAAATATAAGAATTAAAATATTAAGTAAGAATTAAAATATGAAGTTATAATTAAAATATCAAGTTATAATTAAAATGTTAAGTTAGAATTAAAATATTAAGTAAGAATTAAAAGATTAAGTTAGAGTTAAAATGTTAAAGGTACGGTTGGCCTTGGCGGTGGGTATCCTGTGAAAATATTTCCACCCGTCAAAAACCGCCACAAACAGAAAGAACATCAAAATGTAGACAGACTTTGTCCGTATACAAATAAGAAATATCGCATAAACAGTATGTTATTGTCAAATGTTTGACCATTGTTATGTAAACAAAAGCATAAAAAGTTACTTTTCTGGTGTTTGTTTATATTATGATGGTAAACATAAAGAGCGTTCTTTGTTGGTGAATTCCTGATATGGAACTAATAAAGAGCGTTTATGCCATTTGTGTGTGATTAGCCAGTAGCATTGTGCTGTCGTCTGTAACACAATCAGGCTCTTGCTTATGTAAAATATAGTTGGTCTTTATGATAACATGCTGTTTACGTGATGGTCATGGTATATATGAACTAAACTGTATGCGTTTTAATGTTTTTCTGTTTACGGTGATAAGAACAAATATGAATATTTTCGACAACTAAGGCCTCACGTGCCTTTAAGTTAGAATTAAAATATAATAATTAAAATGTTAAGTTAGAATTAAAATGTTAAGTTAGAATTAAAATATAAGAATTAAAATGTTAAGTTAGAATTAAAATATAAGAATTAAAATGTTAAGTTAGAATTAAAATGTGAAGTTAGGATTGTGACCCTAATAACCCTCCATACGCTACTGCATGTAAATATCTTAACATAACTATTTGTTGTTGTTTTTTTCTCTCGAAGGGATACTGGTTCTGGAAAATGAAGACCCAACGATTCCAATATGCCTCTGGATCTTTAGCCAGCGAGTATGACGCCGTATACACGGTTGCGTGCTATCCGTTTACTACTTTCGGGTTAGAGATCATCGCTACCGGAGCCCAATTGGTCAACCCGTAAGGAATCTACCACGAATAATCCGGAAGTGCTGTCCAAGAACGGCCTAGAGAAGGTGGCTTCTCAACAACAATAGACAGTGCAAATTCTTTGCTACATATACATGAATCGGGTATTGTTCAGGATCAAATAAAATGTTGTCATCAATTTACAGGTTTCTCTCTCAAGATACCTTCAATATTGTTTCTTTGGCATACAGACACATTTAGCGGACATAATTCTCAAATGCAGGCTGTGATATTTTTGTAGCTTTTCATTGAGCGCAGGCAATATATGTACTATAGACTGGTTCGCAAGATATAACTTCATGCAGGAAACGTTGTTGTACGTTTACCCCGTTCTTACCATACATGTATTGTAACCACTGTGTTGTTAGCACCCATAATACTGTCGTAAAACTTACTGTTTTTGTCATAATGAAACTACTGGTTATATCATCGATCATTCTGGACAGAAATTACAATATGACGTTTTACCACCCACATATACCGTTCTACATTTTGTATGGATTGTAATTACCTCGGTGTATATGAGGAAATGCTAGTGAATTTATATAAAGCCTTATATAATTGTTACCCTCCTCCCTATTTTACCCCGTTCTGATTGGCCCAAGTCCTGTCACGTGCCGATAGACAAATCACACTGTCGACCGCTGAGCCGGGAGACATACGGTCAGATGCTCGTAGCCCGTGTATATATAACCATGGGTATATGCGAGAAATACACAAGGAAAACACACTCCACAGTTTGGATCGATAAGCCTTGCCCTGTGTATTTTGATGTTGCGTTTTTTGACGATCGGTTTTCCGTATCATTTCTACAACACAATTATCATCCTACAAGACAGCTAGACTGGTACCCTGTCCCAACTCTGCTACTCGCCCGTAGGGACAGGTATAGGCTAAACAGAAAGTGGAATTTTGAATTGTGTTTCCGGTTTGTGAGATATTGTTTTAAAATAGAAAAGCAAATTTCAACATCGGTACGTTTTTCTTAATTTAATAATACAAGACGCAAGTATATAACTTTGACAACTACTCAATCAAATTGAATAGAGTGTTTTTCACAGGAATCGACTATCCCCGATCAACGGCAATAAGTTAAATAGTGCGTAATCATGTTTTTGTAGCTTGGATATTTGGAAACTCTGATGTCAACAAACACCCCCGGTAACCGGTTACATCAATTTTGTGTCGAAGTTTGCTGTCCCATGTCGCATTTTATTAACTAAATTCGTCGGGGATATATTAACGCTCATGTTGATACCAAAATTAACACAAGGGGTCAATGTGATTTGCCTGGGTGGACCTTTTACCATAAATTGCCAAACTTTGCTATACCGTCCCATGCTCTGACAAGTTGGTCAGTCTGTACTACATTCATTTAAGGGGTTTATTTACATTAGTATAAACATATTTTATTCCAATCAAAATAATAACATATATAAACATTTAACAGACATTTTACAGGAGTATAGAATAATATAAATTCGATTGATTGGAAAGGGGATTAAACAACAAGCCCAAGGGCTTTTATTAAGTTTGCTCCCGTTTTGTTTCGCGCCCGCTCTTCATTAAGGGTAGAGAGGGGGTCGGACGGGAAGGAATGAAAATATCATAATTATAGTAATGATGATGTCGTTAGAAGCAGGGAGAGAGATTGTGAACGAGAAAGAGATAGAGAGGACGAGAGAGAGAAAGAAAGAGAGAGAGATAGAGAGAGATAAAAGGGATGAGATACTGTATTTACATTACTGATACTAACAGGTATCTCCTTCCTTCACACAGATATGTCAATATAAGTTGATGGCGATAGTTTTATTTGTTCCAAATAAGTTTCGTGAGGTACTAGTAATCACACCACCCACCCTCGTGCACGGTTACATCAACATTGAAGAAGTTTGCTGCCTCATATCTGATTTTTTTATTTCGATGTTTCGGCTATATTATTGTGGTCATTTTAGTACCAAAATCATCTATATGAGGCAGATATATTTTGTTTGCGTGAGGTGTTTTGTGTCAAACGGGAAAATTTTATAACTGTAAAAACACGTTACACGGGCCTTACTAGTAGTGGAGATGACATTAAGCTACATTTATGGCATGTTGCATATGAGACATGAGGTGAAAACTTCCTTCCCGACACCCTTTGGAAAGAAGCTTCGAGAAATGTAAAATTGAAATAAATAAACTTGTCGTGATGTAACTAAGATATTTAAGCCTAGATCATTGTGTGCATGGAACAAGAGCGAGCAAATGTCTCAAATATTAACGTGACTATCAATGGCTTGAAAATGACTGTCATCAGTGCATCCAACTAATCAGTGAATTATTTGCATGTGTATCAATTCAGATTATCTGTTACTAGTACTCTCACAACAAGTAAAGTATTCAAGTCCAGCATAGTGACTGCCAAAAGCATTTAGTATAATTGAAGTTGATCCACTAGACCAACAAAAGTGGTATGGAATAATGCTAGATAATGGGCTGGTTGACCGACTAATCATGAAATACAGTAATGCACTAAGTAATCGACTCTTTAACTACAGAAGAATTATGGGTAACTTTTCAGGATTTAGTCGGAAATATGGCTTGTTGCCATTCATCGGAAAGCTCTTGGGGAGAGCTTTCCGATGAATGGCAACAAGCCATATTTCCGACTAAATCCTGAAAAGTTACCCATAATTCTGCTGTAGTTAAAGGGTCGATTACTTAGGGCATTACTGTAGTTAGAAATTATGGAATTGTGTGTATAATGCATAATGACGTAGGTTTGCAGATATCAGCAATTTATAGAATAATATTTCCAATTGAAGCCTGCTAAATGTCCTCTTTATGTATTTGTTTTCAAAATATGTCAACTCTAGTTGAATTGGAGCTTAACAAATAATATTTCATCATTATCATGGATATGTCATGTCTACAAAATTGTCAACAATGACCCGAAAGTGAAGATTGAGGTGACTGTCCTGAGTTGTTGTCAGCTTAAAATGTATTTCAGCCAAAATACCCAATACACATGTTTGGATCATGTAATAGCTTGCAGGGGAAACTGATATCTCAATGGATATGCAGGAGATATGCTGGGAAATTTATAATTTGTAAATTGGATGCATAAACCTTTCAGTGAAAAACAATAATAGCAGTTCTTTTTGTTTGAAGTGTTCCATTTTATAAGTTATACCTTATAGAGTAAGTTATACCAGTGTTTTTTGTGCACCTTTCAGATTTTGGTGGGTTAGTACTGTATTTGTCCACTTCCATCGATTCATTAGAATTTCCATTAGCAGTGTCCAATTTGACCACCCAGGTAGACCTAGAATACTCTCATGACACACTCACCTGGAAACTCCAATACATGATTGCATGTGTGTGTGTACATGTACCGGTATGTGGTACTGCCTATCAGCCAGTTTAAAAAAAAAATCTTAATTAAACTTTTTTTCAATTAAATCAGCTTCTGAAACATGGTAAACTGTCACTTGAACTAGAGCAGATAACTTTCTAGTCATATGAGTGATATCAGTAGGGTTTTATGTGGTTTTAGACCAAAATTAGTGAAATTTTGGGGGTGGGTGACCAAACATTTGAGTAAAAAAATGATTTTTTGCAGGTTTGGGATGGTGGTTCCCCGAAAATGCCAGATGTAAAACACGGCATACCTTCCTGCAAATTTTATATTATAATATACATGTAATATTAAATCAATTGTACTGGGATAATGCGTGATAAAATTCAACCACTCACTGGGAATCTCAATTTTCAAATGTCAGGCTGCTTATTTTCTGGCTTGGTACATGAGCTGCTCTGGTCAATATTAATTCAATACAAAATGTTGATTTAAATACATTAAGTTCTAGTATAATTGATTAAAGGGACATCTCGTGAACAGGTATATACAATTTCCATGGTCATAAAAAGGGAATTAGGGGTCCTTGGGGCCTTGCTTCCCTCCTATGGTGTACTTGTTGACTTAAAATTGGGTAAAAACCCCTATTTTCATATCATCAGCATCCCTCTCCCTTGAATGTGTGTCTCAAACCGGAGCTGTAAAAAAAATTCAGTAAAGGCCTACTAATTGGACATCTCCTGCACAGGTACCGGTATATAGCATGTCCATGGTCACAAAAAGGGAATTCGTGGTTACTTCTTCCCTCATATGGTGGGCCTACATGTATATAGACTTGAAAATTGAAGAAAAAACATACTTCCAAATGCATATCACTATCAGCATCCCATGAATGTGTCTCCACCCTGGAGCTCTAGTATATTTGATTAAAGGGACGTCTCCTGCACAGATATATACAATTTCCATGGTTATCGATCTAGATCAAAACGGTCAAGGGAATTTTCAACACCGACCCGACAAACACCTCTACAGTACAGGATTCCAAGCACCACAATTTTATGGTTAGATTAATAGGCTATATATGATCTATTTTATCTCATGTAAAGTAAATTTTTGAAAAATTCATAGGACATGTACTGGCATCTGGCAAGTACAATTGCATTAATATATTAATATTATAATATAATATATATATAATATTATAATAATTTCTCATAATAATAATGCAATCTAAAGTTCATATTTTAGAACACCAGCGGTCTCCAGTCAGATTCGAACTGACAATCCCCTCAGTGTAAACTGAGGTGCACTCACCAATGTGCTGTAGAAACTGATATAAAGCTGGCATTAAAAAACAACAAATTTGAGTAGAACCCCCCCCCCCCCCCCCCCCCCCCCCCGGCCAGTGCATGTACTAATATAGATCATGCCATGAACCTCTACTAATGCTAACGCCCGCTAGCATTAGTAGAGGTTCATGGCATGATCTAGTACTAATACTATAATGAACATTTTTTTTATATTTTCTTTACATGTGACAAAATAGATCATATATACCGGTAGCTTATAAAACAAACCATAAAAATTGTGGCACTTTGAATCCTGTACTAGTAGAGGTATTTGTCGGGTCGGTGTTGAAAATTCCCTTGAGCGTTTTGATCTACATGGATCTACATGTAGACATTGATGACGGCGCCGGCTTATTTTAATCATTCGGTATAAAACTTGGTATTCGCTCCATTCTAAATGAAATTAATAAAAATTGATTACACACAAGACATTCTTAATTTTAACTGTATCATTGCTAAAAAATTAACATATGAATCATGATTGACTGACCTTTCAAGTTTCATAAACAGCAATAGTCACAAAATGTCACAGAAAAAATGAACCCATCGGCCCATCGTGGAATTTTTGGTGTCAAAATAATGGTCTGAGTGTTGCTAAGAAATCAACATCTAAATATACATTATGGGCCAGCAACTTTTTCGCCTATGAATAAAAAACGAACCAGACATGCTTGAAACGCATGAGTCGAAAACAGGTAACTGGTCACAATTAAACACACTTTTCATATCATTCCCGAAATCAATAAACACTGTCACTGTTGTATATTGAAACACTAATGGTGTAACTTATTGATTATCGATATAAATAGATGTAATCAAATATAAATTGTAGATAAAAATGATGATCTTACCGTAGCAATAAAAATCGTAAATAAATTCGCAATCTAAAATATCACGTGACAACCGCATCTCATGAATATATTCATGAGCTCAGCCTATACCAGGCCTCAAATACGTTTGCTGGCCTGGGTACTAGGCTACAAGACAGCACGACTTACCCTGTGATCGCCATGGAAGCGTTTTCATTTAGAGTATGGTCAATATTTTGCCGCCGGTGCAGTGTATTCTCGGATAGAAAAAATATAATGATAGCAAAAACTAAGTCGCGGGGCACCCCTGGTTGAGTCTGGGATATTTGGCACTCGGGACGCGGCTAGAGGGTTTGCATATGGAATCCTATTAGGGCCACTTGCTAATGGCGCTTTCGGCGCACTTTTTGTCGCTTTCGCCGAAAGCGCCGATCGGCGCACCTTTTGTCGCTTTTTGAGACTTTCCTCAAATACCACCAATTTCACAAGGAATATTAATTTTTTGTCAATTTTATCACAAAACGGCCATAAAAACCAACAAATACCTTTAAAATAGGGATTTTTGCCACAATGAATTTATGGTTATTTTTCCGAGTTTGCGGAGAAAATGCCTTTTTTGCAGAAAATGCCCTTTTTTGCAGAAAATGCCCTTTTTTTGCAGAAAATGCCCCTTTTTGCAGAAAAGTGCCCTTTTTGTAGGCTCTGCCCCCTGCCCTTGGATGCTTCCGGCGCTCCTGCACCGCAGTGCAGATCGGACATGGCCATATGTACAATGTATAGACTACATGTATCAATTTTAAAAGGGAGGGGCTGAAATTTGCTGTAGATAGACCTCTAAATGCTATAATTTGTCATTATTCAGATTTTAAATTATTGTGGCCGTGTGGTCCTGGTCCCTCCTTTGTGGGCAGTTAAAGCCTTAAAGGTACTCAATCCAATCAGACGGTCCTAAGTTACTGGACAATTTGCGGATGAAGATGGATAACTCTAAAATCTAATGGTACTTTAGTAATAATACGGACATATTTTGTTGAACAAATAAAAAGTTTTGAGAAAATTGATACCATACATGTAGTTGGTAGTGGTTATCATTATTTTGTAGAAATGCATCGATTGTGATAATTTACGTGTATTTTGAAGAAATATTGTTGTATCTTGGTGGTATGGGGACCGTGTGATCACCTCTTCCGGCACCCCTGCTGGGGTGATCACATACTTAATTGTACATGCGCTAATGGCGCATATTTTGTCGCTTTCGGCGCACCGCGCTAATGGCGCACCGCGCCGAATGCGCTAATGGCGCATCGCGCCGAATGCACTAATGGCGCATATTTTGTCGCTTTCGGCGCGATGCGGCGATCGCGCCGAAAGCGACAAAAAGTGCGCCGAAAGCGCCATTAGCAAGTGGCCCTAATAGGATTCCATAGGTGTATCTATACCTTGGAATTTCCAACTGCATCCCACCCCTTGATCCACACCAAACTCACCAGTTTGCGTAATTCAATTTGCACCCCACCATTGTGGCTTTGATTTTTCCCAAATGTTCCCTCACAGATTACTAGATGGTAGCCTATTTTAAATGGACTAGTAGTCTTGTTGCCACTGGCCATTCAGGGGGGGGGTCAAAAGGATGGTTCGGCCCAATGTGAGAATTTTTTTTAGATCTGAACCTGACAATTAAAAAATCCTAACATCTATAGTGGTATAACGCCAGACAAATTCACACGCCGATTTATTTTTACTGGCAAGGACACGGGACACACGGATCGGACGATGGTTTGGACCGATGTGAGAACATTTTGAAATCTGAACTGGAACATTTTACAATCCTATCGTCCAGACAAAAAGCTTTCTAATTTGAGGAAAGTCTCAACCTGACACCCATCCTAAGGTTTGAAAATTGCAAACTAATGGCCAGTTCAGTCCAAAATTTTGCAAATGAAAGGAAAATACGCAAAATATATAAAAACAACAAATTCATCTCTAAGAAATTTTTGGAAAATCAAATTACGAGAACAGTTTCAACCTAATTTGGGTTTTACTACAATTGTACGGGGAGTAAGACCCCTGCATAACCACCCATATCGGCCACCCCATGCTGAAAGCGCGGCCTTGCATTCACTGAAGACGAGAAATCGTCGGTACTAAATCATGTTGGAAAACAAGCGTGGCACCCGGGGAGGGGTCAAATCAATTATATATTTTAAAGAATACCACAAAACTACACTAAAGACATCCCAAATCAACCCACATTGGATGCAGTCGCATATATATGGTATCGTTCTGTTTGCCTCTCTATATCATATATGTTCCTCTCTATATCATATATATTATGTTCTAAAAACCCTTAAACCAACTCAACGTGCGATTTCCATGTGCTCCTGTTGCGCAAATTATAGTATAAAAAGTGCGTCTATTTCGGACAAAGTTCGCACATTAAATCTGACCAGACAAGACATAGAAACCGCTAATCTCATTATCAATCTAACAACAACAGTCGAACATGATTTACCCTTCAAAGCAACAACACCTGGTACCAGGTTACGGTCAACCACGGGTACACATACCATGGATAAATAAACGATCAAAAGCACGGCGGTTTTATTGTACGGTTATATCTGGCATATACCCATGGTTATATATAAACGGGCTAAGAGCATCTGACCGATAGTGTTTTTGTCGCCCGCCTGATCTTATTGTGCAAGAATATCTCCAAGCACACACACACAGTGCAGTAATTCCGCTACGTCATAGCACTATGTTGTACCATAATCATAAATCTTATATACCCCACGGATTCGCAAAAACATTAATTTGCATATATTTAGTGAACACTAATATTCGAACTTTTATCGGAATATTATCGGAAAAGTGTTACTATGTACTTTTTCCATCGAAATTTCTGAGTGATTCAATATCTGCATGTCGAAATTATGGTGCAAGATTGAACGAGTAGATACCTTGATGTCGGTTGGTTATACATTCTTGTGTACAACGTAATGCGTACGTTTGTCGCGACGCGAATGAATCATCGTGTACACTTATCCCTCATACCAGACCTCCCCGCGGCAATCGCGGTGTATTTGGGAGTATGTATATTCACGAAATTTACAACATCTCGCATGGGCTCTTGGTTACACTGGTGTAAATGTTTTCCATAGGCCTCAGTGCTAACGTTTTAGCGTATAGTGTTGGCAATATAAATGTTGGGTCCAAAATTTTCTTTAAATCTGAAAAATTGACATTTTGGGAAACTTTTTACACAAAAAAATCATGTCTGCCTAGCAGGGAATTCGCCTTTAAATCTTATGTTTTCGTAACTAGTGTCAGAACCGCATAAAAAAATACAGTCATATTTTAGACCACACCAAAAAATTCAAACTTCACTACAAAGGGTTAATTCCTGTGCCAATGGTTATTTTACCTATGGGAAATCGTAGGGAAGAGGTGTGATGATTTTTTTATGTGAAAAGCACACAAGGCTATTGACCAATCAGGGCCCAGTGTCTATTTTATTCTCTCCTATATATTCCTCCCGCATCCGCTAGATGTCACTCGGAACCTTATTTACACCAGTGTAACCTAAAGCGATAGCCCGCTTTTTCGCGGAATAATTGTAACTCCCTACATTTCTTCAGAATTGCCCATCAATGGAAAAAATGTGTTCAAAAACAATATCACTTCTGTGGTTCTTTATTTATCACACACAATTTAACCCCACCCCCTTTAACACATTATTCATCAAAAAAGCACAATTTTCCACCACCAGTCATGTTCAGGCCCCATTTTCACTCAGTTTTAGGGGTCTGGTGTTGCAAACTTGGATCAGCTATGGAAGACTGTACAATATTCTTTCCATGAGAGAACTTCTGGTGATGTGAGGTCATTGAGTCCGGATCTGATCAGCTGAGCATCAAGCGCATGACTTTATCAGCACATTGAAGAATAAAATATGACATTTTCAGGTCTGCAAGGGTGATCCAAGATAACTGGATGTGGGTGTATATTGAATTAGTTGAATAAAGATATGCTCTCTTTGAATTGCTGAAGCATTTTCTTAAATGTGTCCAAGTTTTAGTGCTATTAACCTTCAAATGACCATACCCACCAGTGGAAATGACACACTTTTATGATATATATCTGTATATCACTGGCTATAAAATCCAAAATACTTGTTAGATTAGGTTCTTATAACAATTGATATATGTGTCGTTGACATGCTCATGTTATGGGTCATTTGCATTATCATGTGACTATTACCACCTTGAAAAATTTTGAAAATACCTTGAAAAATTGGCATTTTTTATGAAAAATCTTACTATTTTTTTGGCTGATGTAAGTGAAAGAAGACATCAGCAGCAAGAATAGCCACACCAAGCATGAGATATTCATTGGACTGAAAGACCAGGCTCTGTAAAATGCATTAAAATGCTTTAAAGTGACTCCCAGGAATCAAAAATGATAAAAAGCTATTTTTTCCCTTTAGGTTACACTGGTGTAAATGTTTTCCATAGGCCTCAGTGCTAACGTTTTAGCGTATAGTGTTGGCAATATAAATGTTGGGTCCAAAATTTTCTTTAAATCTGAAAAATTGACATTTTGGGAAACTTTTTACACAAAAAAATCATGTCTGCCTAGCAGGGAATTCGCCTTTAAATCTTATGTTTTCGTAACTAGTGTCAGAACCGCATAAAAAAATACAGTCATATTTTAGACCACACCAAAAAAATCAAACTTCACTACAAAGGGTTAATTCCTGTGCCAATGGTTATTTTACCTATGGGAAATCGTAGGGAAGAGGTGTGATGATTTTTTTATGTGAAAAGCACACAAGGCTATTGACCAATCAGGGCCCAGTGTCTATTTTATTCTCTCCTATATATTCCTCCCGCATCCGCTAGATGTCACTCGGAACCTTATTTACACCAGTGTAACCTAAAGCGATAGCCCGCTTTTTCGCGGAATAATTGTAACTCCCTACATTTCTTCAGAATTGCCCATCAATGGAAAAAATGTGTTCAAAAACAATATCACTTCTGTGGTTCTTTATTTATCACACACAATTTAACCCCACCCCCTTTAACACATTATTCATCAAAAAAGCACAATTTTCCACCACCAGTCATGTTCAGGCCCCATTTTCTCTCAGTTTTAGGGGTCTGGTGTTGCAAACTTGGATCAGCTATGGAAGACTGTACAATATTCTTTCCATGAGAGAACTTCTGGTGATGTGAGGTCATTGAGTCCGGATCTGATCAGCTGAGCATCAAGCGCATGACTTTATCAGCACATTGAAGAATAAAATATGACATTTTCAGGTCTGCAAGGGTGATCCAAGATAACTGGATGTGGGTGTATATTGAATTAGTTGAATAAAGATATGCTCTCTTTGAATTGCTGAAGCATTTTCTTAAATGTGTCCAAGTTTTAGTGCTATTAACCTTCAAATGACCATACCCACCAGTGGAAATGACACACTTTTATGATATATATCTGTATATCACTGGCTATAAAATCCAAAATACTTGTTAGATTAGGTTCTTATAACAATTGATATATGTGTCGTTGACATGCTCATGTTATGGGTCATTTGCATTATCATGTGACTATTACCACCTTGAAATTTTATGAAAATACCTTGAAAAATTGGCATTTTTTATGAAAAATCTTACTATTTTTTTGGCTGATGTAAGTGAAAGAAGACATCAGCAGCAAGAATAGCCACACCAAGCATGAGATATTCATTGGACTGAAAGACCAGGCTCTGTAAAATGCATTAAAATGCTTTAAAGTGACTCCCAGGAATCAAAAATGATAAAAAGCTATTTTTTCCCTTTAGGTTACACTGGTGTAAATGTTTTCCATAGGCCTCAGTGCTAACGTTTTAGCGTATAGTGTTGGCAATATAAATGTTGGGTCCAAAATTTTCTTTAAATCTGAAAAATTGACATTTTGGGAAACTTTTTACACAAAAAAATCATGTCTGCCTAGCAGGGAATTCGCCTTTAAATCTTATGTTTTCGTAACTAGTGTCAGAACCGCATAAAAAAATACAGTCATATTTTAGACCACACCAAAAAATTCAAACTTCACTACAAAGGGTTAATTCCTGTGCCAATGGTTATTTTACCTATGGGAAATCGTAGGGAAGAGGTGTGATGATTTTTTTATGTGAAAAGCACACAAGGCTATTGACCAATCAGGGCCCAGTGTCTATTTTATTCTCTCCTATATATTCCTCCCGCATCCGCTAGATGTCACTCGGAACCTTATTTACACCAGTGTAACCTAAAGCGATAGCCCGCTTTTTCGCGGAATAATTGTAACTCCCTACATTTCTTCAGAATTGCCCATCAATGGAAAAAATGTGTTCAAAAACAATATCACTTCTGTGGTTCTTTATTTATCACACACAATTTAACCCCACCCCCTTTAACACATTATTCATCAAAAAAGCACAATTTTCCACCACCAGTCATGTTCAGGCCCCATTTTCTCTCAGTTTTAGGGGTCTGGTGTTGCAAACTTGGATCAGCTATGGAAGACTGTACAATATTCTTTCCATGAGAGAACTTCTGGTGATGTGAGGTCATTGAGTCCGGATCTGATCAGCTGAGCATCAAGCGCATGACTTTATCAGCACATTGAAGAATAAAATATGACATTTTCAGGTCTGCAAGGGTGATCCAAGATAACTGGATGTGGGTGTATATTGAATTAGTTGAATAAAGATATGCTCTCTTTGAATTGCTGAAGCATTTTCTTAAATGTGTCCAAGTTTTAGTGCTATTAACCTTCAAATGACCATACCCACCAGTGGAAATGACACACTTTTATGATATATATCTGTATATCACTGGCTATAAAATCCAAAATACTTGTTAGATTAGGTTCTTATAACAATTGATATATGTGTCGTTGACATGCTCATGTTATGGGTCATTTGCATTATCATGTGACTATTACCACCTTGAAATTTTATGAAAATACCTTGAAAAATTGGCATTTTTTATGAAAAATCTTACTATTTTTTTGGCTGATGTAAGTGAAAGAAGACATCAGCAGCAAGAATAGCCACACCAAGCATGAGATATTCATTGGACTGAAAGACCAGGCTCTGTAAAATGCATTAAAATGCTTTAAAGTGACTCCCAGGAATCAAAAATGATAAAAAGCTATTTTTTCCCTTTAGGTTACACTGGTGTAAATGTTTTCCATAGGCCTCAGTGCTAACGTTTTAGCGTATAGTGTTGGCAATATAAATGTTGGGTCCAAAATTTTCTTTAAATCTGAAAAATTGACATTTTGGGAAACTTTTTACACAAAAAAATCATGTCTGCCTAGCAGGGAATTCGCCTTTAAATCTTATGTTTTCGTAACTAGTGTCAGAACCGCATAAAAAAATACAGTCATATTTTAGACCACACCAAAAAATTCAAACTTCACTACAAAGGGTTAATTCCTGTGCCAATGGTTATTTTACCTATGGGAAATCGTAGGGAAGAGGTGTGATGATTTTTTTATGTGAAAAGCACACAAGGCTATTGACCAATCAGGGCCCAGTGTCTATTTTATTCTCTCCTATATATTCCTCCCGCATCCGCTAGATGTCACTCGGAACCTTATTTACACCAGTGTAACCTAAAGCGATAGCCCGCTTTTTCGCGGAATAATTGTAACTCCCTACATTTCTTCAGAATTGCCCATCAATGGAAAAAATGTGTTCAAAAACAATATCACTTCTGTGGTTCTTTATTTATCACACACAATTTAACCCCACCCCCTTTAACACATTATTCATCAAAAAAGCACAATTTTCCACCACCAGTCATGTTCAGGCCCCATTTTCTCTCAGTTTTAGGGGTCTGGTGTTGCAAACTTGGATCAGCTATGGAAGACTGTACAATATTCTTTCCATGAGAGAACTTCTGGTGATGTGAGGTCATTGAGTCCGGATCTGATCAGCTGAGCATCAAGCGCATGACTTTATCAGCACATTGAAGAATAAAATATGACATTTTCAGGTCTGCAAGGGTGATCCAAGATAACTGGATGTGGGTGTATATTGAATTAGTTGAATAAAGATATGCTCTCTTTGAATTGCTGAAGCATTTTCTTAAATGTGTCCAAGTTTTAGTGCTATTAACCTTCAAATGACCATACCCACCAGTGGAAATGACACACTATTATGATATATATCTGTATATCACTGGCTATAAAATCCAAAATACTTGTTAGATTAGGTTCTTATAACAATTGATATATGTGTCGTTGACATGCTCATGTTATGGGTCATTTGCATTATCATGTGACTATTACCACCTTGAAATTTTATGAAAATACCTTGAAAAATTGGCATTTTTTATGAAAAATCTTACTATTTTTTTGGCTGATGTAAGTGAAAGAAGACATCAGCAGCAAGAATAGCCACACCAAGCATGAGATATTCATTGGACTGAAAGACCAGGCTCTGTAAAATGCATTAAAATGCTTTAAAGTGACTCCCAGGAATCAAAAATGATAAAAAGCTATTTTTTCCCTTTAGGTTACACTGGTGTAAATGTTTTCCATAGGCCTCAGTGCTAACGTTTTAGCGTATAGTGTTGGCAATATAAATGTTGGGTCCAAAATTTTCTTTAAATCTGAAAAATTGACATTTTGGGAAACTTTTTACACAAAAAAATCATGTCTGCCTAGCAGGGAATTCGCCTTTAAATCTTATGTTTTCGTAACTAGTGTCAGAACCGCATAAAAAAATACAGTCATATTTTAGACCACACCAAAAAATTCAAACTTCACTACAAAGGGTTAATTCCTGTGCCAATGGTTATTTTACCTATGGGAAATCGTAGGGAAGAGGTGTGATGATTTTTTTATGTGAAAAGCACACAAGGCTATTGACCAATCAGGGCCCAGTGTCTATTTTATTCTCTCCTATATATTCCTCCCGCATCCGCTAGATGTCACTCGGAACCTTATTTACACCAGTGTAACCTAAAGCGATAGCCCGCTTTTTCGCGGAATAATTGTAACTCCCTACATTTCTTCAGAATTGCCCATCAATGGAAAAAATGTGTTCAAAAACAATATCACTTCTGTGGTTCTTTATTTATCACACACAATTTAACCCCACCCCCTTTAACACATTATTCATCAAAAAAGCACAATTTTCCACCACCAGTCATGTTCAGGCCCCATTTTCTCTCAGTTTTAGGGGTCTGGTGTTGCAAACTTGGATCAGCTATGGAAGACTGTACAATATTCTTTCCATGAGAGAACTTCTGGTGATGTGAGGTCATTGAGTCCGGATCTGATCAGCTGAGCATCAAGCGCATGACTTTATCAGCACATTGAAGAATAAAATATGACATTTTCAGGTCTGCAAGGGTGATCCAAGATAACTGGATGTGGGTGTATATTGAATTAGTTGAATAAAGATATGCTCTCTTTGAATTGCTGAAGCATTTTCTTAAATGTGTCCAAGTTTTAGTGCTATTAACCTTCAAATGACCATACCCACCAGTGGAAATGACACACTTTTATGATATATATCTGTATATCACTGGCTATAAAATCCAAAATACTTGTTAGATTAGGTTCTTATAACAATTGATATATGTGTCGTTGACATGCTCATGTTATGGGTCATTTGCATTATCATGTGACTATTACCACCTTGAAATTTTATGAAAATACCTTGAAAAATTGGCATTTTTTATGAAAAATCTTACTATTTTTTTGGCTGATGTAAGTGAAAGAAGACATCAGCAGCAAGAATAGCCACACCAAGCATGAGATATTCATTGGACTGAAAGACCAGGCTCTGTAAAATGCATTAAAATGCTTTAAAGTGACTCCCAGGAATCAAAAATGATAAAAAGCTATTTTTTCCCTTTAGGTTACACTGGTGTAAATGTTTTCCATAGGCCTCAGTGCTAACGTTTTAGCGTATAGTGTTGGCAATATAAATGTTGGGTCCAAAATTTTCTTTAAATCTGAAAAATTGACATTTTGGGAAACTTTTTACACAAAAAAATCATGTCTGCCTAGCAGGGAATTCGCCTTTAAATCTTATGTTTTCGTAACTAGTGTCAGAACCGCATAAAAAAATACAGTCATATTTTAGACCACACCAAAAAATTCAAACTTCACTACAAAGGGTTAATTCCTGTGCCAATGGTTATTTTACCTATGGGAAATCGTAGGGAAGAGGTGTGATGATTTTTTTATGTGAAAAGCACACAAGGCTATTGACCAATCAGGGCCCAGTGTCTATTTTATTCTCTCCTATATATTCCTCCCGCATCCGCTAGATGTCACTCGGAACCTTATTTACACCAGTGTAACCTAAAGCGATAGCCCGCTTTTTCGCGGAATAATTGTAACTCCCTACATTTCTTCAGAATTGCCCATCAATGGAAAAAATGTGTTCAAAAACAATATCACTTCTGTGGTTCTTTATTTATCACACACAATTTAACCCCACCCCCTTTAACACATTATTCATCAAAAAAGCACAATTTTCCACCACCAGTCATGTTCAGGCCCCATTTTCTCTCAGTTTTAGGGGTCTGGTGTTGCAAACTTGGATCAGCTATGGAAGACTGTACAATATTCTTTCCATGAGAGAACTTCTGGTGATGTGAGGTCATTGAGTCCGGATCTGATCAGCTGAGCATCAAGCGCATGACTTTATCAGCACATTGAAGAATAAAATATGACATTTTCAGGTCTGCAAGGGTGATCCAAGATAACTGGATGTGGGTGTATATTGAATTAGTTGAATAAAGATATGCTCTCTTTGAATTGCTGAAGCATTTTCTTAAATGTGTCCAAGTTTTAGTGCTATTAACCTTCAAATGACCATACCCACCAGTGGAAATGACACACTTTTATGATATATATCTGTATATCACTGGCTATAAAATCCAAAATACTTGTTAGATTAGGTTCTTATAACAATTGATATATGTGTCGTTGACATGCTCATGTTATGGGTCATTTGCATTATCATGTGACTATTACCACCTTGAAATTTTATGAAAATACCTTGAAAAATTGGCATTTTTTATGAAAAATCTTACTATTTTTTTGGCTGATGTAAGTGAAAGAAGACATCAGCAGCAAGAATAGCCACACCAAGCATGAGATATTCATTGGACTGAAAGACCAGGCTCTGTAAAATGCATTAAAATGCTTTAAAGTGACTCCCAGGAATCAAAAATGATAAAAAGCTATTTTTTCCCTTTAGGTTACACTGGTGTAAATGTTTTCCATAGGCCTCAGTGCTAACGTTTTAGCGTATAGTGTTGGCAATATAAATGTTGGGTCCAAAATTTTCTTTAAATCTGAAAAATTGACATTTTGGGAAACTTTTTACACAAAAAAATCATGTCTGCCTAGCAGGGAATTCGCCTTTAAATCTTATGTTTTCGTAACTAGTGTCAGAACCGCATAAAAAAATACAGTCATATTTTAGACCACACCAAAAAATTCAAACTTCACTACAAAGGGTTAATTCCTGTGCCAATGGTTATTTTACCTATGGGAAATCGTAGGGAAGAGGTGTGATGATTTTTTTATGTGAAAAGCACACAAGGCTATTGACCAATCAGGGCCCAGTGTCTATTTTATTCTCTCCTATATATTCCTCCCGCATCCGCTAGATGTCACTCGGAACCTTATTTACACCAGTGTAACCTAAAGCGATAGCCCGCTTTTTCGCGGAATAATTGTAACTCCCTACATTTCTTCAGAATTGCCCATCAATGGAAAAAATGTGTTCAAAAACAATATCACTTCTGTGGTTCTTTATTTATCACACACAATTTAACCCCACCCCCTTTAACACATTATTCATCAAAAAAGCACAATTTTCCACCACCAGTCATGTTCAGGCCCCATTTTCTCTCAGTTTTAGGGGTCTGGTGTTGCAAACTTGGATCAGCTATGGAAGACTGTACAATATTCTTTCCATGAGAGAACTTCTGGTGATGTGAGGTCATTGAGTCCGGATCTGATCAGCTGAGCATCAAGCGCATGACTTTATCAGCACATTGAAGAATAAAATATGACATTTTCAGGTCTGCAAGGGTGATCCAAGATAACTGGATGTGGGTGTATATTGAATTAGTTGAATAAAGATATGCTCTCTTTGAATTGCTGAAGCATTTTCTTAAATGTGTCCAAGTTTTAGTGCTATTAACCTTCAAATGACCATACCCACCAGTGGAAATGACACACTTTTATGATATATATCTGTATATCACTGGCTATAAAATCCAAAATACTTGTTAGATTAGGTTCTTATAACAATTGATATATGTGTCGTTGACATGCTCATGTTATGGGTCATTTGCATTATCATGTGACTATTACCACCTTGAAATTTTATGAAAATACCTTGAAAAATTGGCATTTTTTATGAAAAATCTTACTATTTTTTTGGCTGATGTAAGTGAAAGAAGACATCAGCAGCAAGAATAGCCACACCAAGCATGAGATATTCATTGGACTGAAAGACCAGGCTCTGTAAAATGCATTAAAATGCTTTAAAGTGACTCCCAGGAATCAAAAATGATAAAAAGCTATTTTTTCCCTTTAGGTTACACTGGTGTAAATGTTTTCCATAGGCCTCAGTGCTAACGTTTTAGCGTATAGTGTTGGCAATATAAATGTTGGGTCCAAAATTTTCTTTAAATCTGAAAAATTGACATTTTGGGAAACTTTTTACACAAAAAAATCATGTCTGCCTAGCAGGGAATTCGCCTTTAAATCTTATGTTTTCGTAACTAGTGTCAGAACCGCATAAAAAAATACAGTCATATTTTAGACCACACCAAAAAATTCAAACTTCACTACAAAGGGTTAATTCCTGTGCCAATGGTTATTTTACCTATGGGAAATCGTAGGGAAGAGGTGTGATGATTTTTTTATGTGAAAAGCACACAAGGCTATTGACCAATCAGGGCCCAGTGTCTATTTTATTCTCTCCTATATATTCCTCCCGCATCCGCTAGATGTCACTCGGAACCTTATTTACACCAGTGTAACCTAAAGCGATAGCCCGCTTTTTCGCGGAATAATTGTAACTCCCTACATTTCTTCAGAATTGCCCATCAATGGAAAAAATGTGTTCAAAAACAATATCACTTCTGTGGTTCTTTATTTATCACACACAATTTAACCCCACCCCCTTTAACACATTATTCATCAAAAAAGCACAATTTTCCACCACCAGTCATGTTCAGGCCCCATTTTCTCTCAGTTTTAGGGGTCTGGTGTTGCAAACTTGGATCAGCTATGGAAGACTGTACAATATTCTTTCCATGAGAGAACTTCTGGTGATGTGAGGTCATTGAGTCCGGATCTGATCAGCTGAGCATCAAGCGCATGACTTTATCAGCACATTGAAGAATAAAATATGACATTTTCAGGTCTGCAAGGGTGATCCAAGATAACTGGATGTGGGTGTATATTGAATTAGTTGAATAAAGATATGCTCTCTTTGAATTGCTGAAGCATTTTCTTAAATGTGTCCAAGTTTTAGTGCTATTAACCTTCAAATGACCATACCCACCAGTGGAAATGACACACTTTTATGATATATATCTGTATATCACTGGCTATAAAATCCAAAATACTTGTTAGATTAGGTTCTTATAACAATTGATATATGTGTCGTTGACATGCTCATGTTATGGGTCATTTGCATTATCATGTGACTATTACCACCTTGAAATTTTATGAAAATACCTTGAAAAATTGGCATTTTTTATGAAAAATCTTACTATTTTTTTGGCTGATGTAAGTGAAAGAAGACATCAGCAGCAAGAATAGCCACACCAAGCATGAGATATTCATTGGACTGAAAGACCAGGCTCTGTAAAATGCATTAAAATGCTTTAAAGTGACTCCCAGGAATCAAAAATGATAAAAAGCTATTTTTTCCCTTTAGGTTACACTGGTGTAAATGTTTTCCATAGGCCTCATAGTGCAGCGGCCAAACCGAAAAAGAGCTCTAGTTTTCGAGATACCCCTACCCACGGTAGAACAAGTTAAAACTAACTTTTTTTAAAGGAGAGATATATACTGTAGACGAAAATGATAGTGAAAAATAACGGAATTGGTGGTGGCTATTCTCAAATTGACGATGAACGATACCCACCAGTGACTTTTCCCAGAAATTAACGATTTTGGTCAAGTGAGCCCTGTGGCTATGTCCTAAGTTATTTGCCCACATTGTTTGTGTTAAAATGACTACAGCGTACCATATTTGTACCTGATATGCAAGAAGTGTTGGTTAATTTGGATTTTCGTGAAATTTGGAGCCGAAACATTTATTTTTTGTTGAAAAATCACTCTTTTTCAAAACAATTATATTTTTCGAACATTATCATTCAAACGTATATTGCAATAATATTGAAATATTTAGGTCATATGGTGTAGTAGTTATCTATCAAGCATATGAAGAAAGAAGTTAACAACAATTTTGAACGGTTTGCGAGATATTGGATTTTAGCTACCCCTCCCCCAAACACGTTTTTGGTCGAAAAAAATACATATTTTTGATAATGTCATTACAAACATTTTTGAATTGATCTGAATGGGACCCAATATTAATCTTGTACTGAAAGTGTTGTCCAGAGATGCCGTTTAGTAGATTACAGATGTGTTCAGGCTTTCATACCCCCAGTTACAACAACAACAATTATTTTATTGATAACAGTTAATTTTGCATGCATTAACATCGATGTTAAGTACTAAAACCTTTGTTATAAACAACGTGACCAACTATATAACATATGGCTCAGTAGTTATCTGGACAACACAAGTAGAAAGAATTTGACAGAAATTGAAAAATAACGGAATAGGTGGTGGCTATTGTCAAATCGACGATTAGCGATACCCTCCAGTGACTTTTTCCAGAAATTAACGATTTTGGTAAAGCGAGCCCTGTGGCTATGTCCTAGCCTATTTGCCCATATTGTTGGGGTTAAAATTACTACATAATACCATACTTCTACCTGATATGAAAAAAAGTGTTGGTTAATTTAGATTTTCCTGCCATTTGGAGCCAAAATATTTATTTTTTGCTGAAAAATCGCACTTTTTCACAAAAATATTATTTTTCGAACATTATCATTCAAATGGATATTGTTATAATGCCCAAATATTTAATTCCTATGGTGATGCAGTTATTTGCCAAGCATATGCAGAAAGAAGTTAACAGAAATTTAGAATAATTTGCGAAATAATGGATTTTAGCTACACCTCCCCCAAACACGTTTTTGGTCGAAATATTACATATTTTGGTTCAGAACTTTACCAAACTTCCCAATTGATCATACTGGGACCCAACATAATTCTTTTGCTGAAAATTGAGCACGGGGACATTGCTTAAGTGATTAAAGACGTGTTCAGGCTTCCAGACCCCAAATTACAACAACAACGCATTTTATTTGCTATTACATACAATAAGTGTCGCATATCAATCAACCAATCAATAGTTTATTCTCAAAAAAACAATAATGGTATACAGAGATTACAATAATTGGACAGCTGGAGAACCCAGCATGTCCGACGTATAGATGCACAAGTACTCCATTCGCGTTTAAGATTGAAATGCAGTAGTTTGAACTATGGCCAATTGAGTAATCACATTAAAACGTCCCCTCTCTGTCATTGTGGCAAATAGAAAAAGCATATCATTACTTTTTGGTATACAGTGGTCCTAAGACTGAAATTCTATGCGCCATACTGAATGTAATTTGATCAGAAATACTCTTTTTATGTACAGCAACTCAGTCAGCGCGAAAATATTAAAATAGTTGACGGGGTTCAGACATTTATCTCGAAAACAAAGCGATTTCCATAATGCTGCCATTTGTTAAAACTTCGTGAAAAGCATTGAAACCCTGCTGAGCGCGAAATTTACCACCTCCAGATCGTCTGCAATCTCACGGCGACGGGCGTATCAATGACGAAAACAACATTATCTGTGTAGCATTCCGTCCAATCAGCTCCAACGAAACTATGTGTATATCATTGTATCCAATCAGTTCCAACTGGATTACATCCTAATTTTCCCCATACAGTCTCCCTCCCAGATAAATTGTTTACTCCGGATAGAACTACCACATACTTATATATCGCATAGTTTCGGCCACAATATATGTTGATATTGAATTCATAATCCCTTCAGTACATGATGTGTTCAAGACCTCAAATAGGGTAGGGGTACATACAACAGTGAACATTTGCCAGCCGCTTGTTGTGGAGTGCCACATGATGCAGACTTTCTGGAACCAACACATATGTATATTCTGATAAAAACTAACCTTTGGTCAAGCCCTCAATTAATATTGGGGTCATATCATTTCACAATGTGGTGTCTTCCAAGACTTCAAATAAAGTAGGGGTCCTCAAAAATATTCCTTTCTTATTTTCCAGTCACTTTTCGTTAAGTGCTCATTCTTTCAGAACCCAAATCCATATATTTACATTGTTTACGTCCTTGTACAATTAACTCGCCATTGTCCATACACGCAGTCAATGATGATATCGTTCCAATCCGTGGTGTGTTCTAGTCTTCAAATTAATTGGGAAGGGGGTAATACAAACATTGAAAAATCGCATTATTTATTTTTCAGTCGCTTTTTGTAAAGTGTCCCTGACTGTCGGGTATGAACCCATCTATAACAATTGTGTATTTCTTTATAGAATAGCCATTTGTCCATATCGTCGTTTGACCATGAGGGCACATCCATTCAGTTCGTGGTAGGTTCAATGGTTTACATGGGGTAGGAGTCCCTTAAAATTCGCCTTCATCGTTTGCCATCTGCTTTGTGTAAGCTGTCACGGTGTTCTCGCGAACGGCGGGCTCGCGAGACCTTTGCCATTCGGCCACAATCTCGGGTAAAATGGATAGCTTATGCCTTGAGCTAGTGTTGTGTTCAAGACTTCAGATAGGGATGGACTCCCCTGAGAGTAAAATTTAGCCCTTTCATTTGCTGACCATTTGTTGTAAAGTGCCATAGGCTATCGGGAACCATCTCATCCACAACAGATTCGTATTGCCAGATAATAATCCCATTTGTCCACAACTTCAGTTAACATTGAGAGCATATCATTCTGTTAAGACTTCAAGTTGGATAGTGGGGTCCTCAAGACATAGAAAATTCGCCTTCTTGTTTGCCAGCCGCTTTTTTAAAAGTGTTCCAGGATTTCGAGGGAACCAAATCACCCATATATCAATTAATAATTCCATGACAGCAATACCTTTCGATCACACACTCAGCTAAGTATGAGAGAATATAACTTCAGTTCATGCTCTGATCAAGATATTAAATGGGTTAATGGGGCCCCCCAAAACAGTGAGTATTCGCCTTTCTCTTTCATCAACAACTTTTTGTAAAGTGACCCAGACATTCAAGACCCTGGTATACTATACTCTTTATATAGCGTCCATTTCTCTACACACGCAGTTGATAATGTGAGCACATCCTTTCGGTTCATTGTGTGTCCCAAGACTGCAAATGGGGTAGTGTGGCCCAACACATTACATTTCGTATTTGCCAGCCGCCTTTTGTAAAGTGTTCCAGGATTTCGATAACAAAACCACCCATACAAATTGTAAATAATACATGAGAGCATATATATTCGGTTCAGTGTGTGCTAAAGAGTGTAGAAGGGTTATGGGTTCCCAAAACAGTGAGATTTCGCCTTCTCTTTGCTAGCCACTTTTTGTAAAGTGCCCCAGACATTGGGAAGCCAGCCAACCCACCCATCGTGCAATGAAGAGGTATATTTCCTGAATTACATACCATTTGTCCACACCCCAGTTAATATTGAGAACATGTCCATCCATTAGTGTGTTTAAGACTTTAAATGGGGTAGGATGCTCAAAGAAAATATTCAGCTTTGGTTTTTGCCAGCCGCCTGTTGTAAAGTACCCTAGGATTTTGGGAACCAAACTACCCATATAACATGTATATTCCCTGATAGCACTACTTTTCGTTCACACTGATTTAATAATAAAAGCATGAATATTCGACGCATAGTGTGTTCAAGAGTTTAAATGGGCATATAAAGGGGTCCCACAAAACAAAAATATTCGCCTTTGGAGTTTGCCATCCGATTTTCGTAAAGTGCTAAAGGCTTTCGGGATCCAACCAACCCATCCACCAACACCATGTATGCGCCCCGATATTACTATTTTTGCGCACATCCTCAGTTAATATTTACAGCAATAATTTCAGTTCGTGAGTTGTTCAACTTTAACACTTCAATTGTGTAGGGGGGCCTAAAACAGCAAATTCGTCTTTCTTATTTATCAGCCACTTTGTGTAAAGCGACACATGCACAACCCATCCATACACATAGAATAATTTAGAAAGGTCTGTCTTGTTATCATAAATAATTAGTTTTTCTACCAAATCGCGTCCGGGGGAGCGGTTCCTAATTCCAATATCTTGAAAACCGTTGACAATTTCTGTCAAATTCTTTCTACTTGTGATGTCCAGATAACTACTGAGCCATATGAATTATATATTTGGTCACGTATTGTTTATAACAAAGGTTTTAGTACTTAACATCGATGTTAATGAATGCAAAATTAACTGTTATCAATAAAATAATTGTTGTTGTTGTAACTGGGGGTCTGAAAGCCTGAACACATCTGTAATCGATTAAACGGCATCTCTGGACAACACTTTCAGTACAAGATTCATATTGGGTCCCATTCAGATCAATTCGAAAATGTTTGTAATGTCATTATCAAATATATGTATTTTTTTCGACCAAAAACGTGTTTGGGGGAGGGGT
Source organism: Siphonodentalium dalli (assembly GCA_032622095.1). Taxonomy (NCBI): domain Eukaryota; kingdom Metazoa; phylum Mollusca; class Scaphopoda; order Gadilida; family Siphonodentaliidae; genus Siphonodentalium; species Siphonodentalium dalli. The sequence continues at coordinate 127,318,582 of CP136063.1, forward strand.
AGCTAAAATCCAATATCTCGCGAACCGTTCAAAATTGTTGTTAACTTCTTTCTTCATATGCTTGGTAGATAACTACTACACCATATGGACTAAATATGTCAATATTATTGCAATATCCGTTTGAATGATAATGTTCAAAAAATATAATTGTTTTTAAAAAGAGCGATTTTTCAACAAAAAATAAATGTTTCGGCTCCAAATGGCACGAATATCAAAATTAACCAACACTTCTTGCATATCAGGTACAGATATGGTATGCTGTAGTCATTTTGACGCCCACAATGTGGGCTAATAACGTAGGACATAGCCGCAGGGCTCACTTTACCAAAATCGTTCATTTCTGGGAAAAGTCACTGGTGGGTATCGTTCGTCGTCGATTTGAGAATAGCCACCACCAATTCCGTTATTTTTCACTATCATTTTCGTCTACAGTATATATTTCTCCTTCAAAAAAAGTTGGTTTTAACTTGTTCTACCGTGGGTAGGGGTACCCGACCACTTTTGGCGTTTGGCCGCTGTACTATCAGTGCTAACGTTTTAGCGTATAGTGTTGGCAATATAAATGTTGGGTCCAAAATTTTCTTTAAATCTGAAAAATTGACATTTTGGGAAACTTTTTACACAAAAAAATCATGTCTGCCTAGCAGGGAATTCGCCTTTAAATCTTATGTTTTCGTAACTAGTGTCAGAACCGCATAAAAAAATACAGTCATATTTTAGACCACACCAAAAAATTCAAACTTCACTACAAAGGGTTAATTCCTGTGCCAATGGTTATTTTACCTATGGGAAATCGTAGGGAAGAGGTGTGATGATTTTTTTATGTGAAAAGCACACAAGGCTATTGACCAATCAGGGCCCAGTGTCTATTTTATTCTCTCCTATATATTCCTCCCGCATCCGCTAGATGTCACTCGGAACCTTATTTACACCAGTGTAACCTAAAGCGATAGCCCGCTTTTTCGCGGAATAATTGTAACTCCCTACATTTCTTCAGAATTGCCCATCAATGGAAAAAATGTGTTCAAAAACAATATCACTTCTGTGGTTCTTTATTTATCACACACAATTTAACCCCACCCCCTTTAACACATTATTCATCAAAAAAGCACAATTTTCCACCACCAGTCATGTTCAGGCCCCATTTTCTCTCAGTTTTAGGGGTCTGGTGTTGCAAACTTGGATCAGCTATGGAAGACTGTACAATATTCTTTCCATGAGAGAACTTCTGGTGATGTGAGGTCATTGAGTCCGGATCTGATCAGCTGAGCATCAAGCGCATGACTTTATCAGCACATTGAAGAATAAAATATGACATTTTCAGGTCTGCAAGGGTGATCCAAGATAACTGGATGTGGGTGTATATTGAATTAGTTGAATAAAGATATGCTCTCTTTGAATTGCTGAAGCATTTTCTTAAATGTGTCCAAGTTTTAGTGCTATTAACCTTCAAATGACCATACCCACCAGTGGAAATGACACACTTTTATGATATATATCTGTATATCACTGGCTATAAAATCCAAAATACTTGTTAGATTAGGTTCTTATAACAATTGATATATGTGTCGTTGACATGCTCATGTTATGGGTCATTTGCATTATCATGTGACTATTACCACCTTGAAATTTTATGAAAATACCTTGAAAAATTGGCATTTTTTATGAAAAATCTTACTATTTTTTTGGCTGATGTAAGTGAAAGAAGACATCAGCAGCAAGAATAGCCACACCAAGCATGAGATATTCATTGGACTGAAAGACCAGGCTCTGTAAAATGCATTAAAATGCTTTAAAGTGACTCCCAGGAATCAAAAATGATAAAAAGCTATTTTTTCCCTTTAGGTTACACTGGTGTAAATGTTTTCCATAGGCCTCAGTGCTAACGTTTTAGCGTATAGTGTTGGCAATATAAATGTTGGGTCCAAAATTTTCTTTAAATCTGAAAAATTGACATTTTGGGAAACTTTTTACACAAAAAAATCATGTCTGCCTAGCAGGGAATTCGCCTTTAAATCTTATGTTTTCGTAACTAGTGTCAGAACCGCATAAAAAAATACAGTCATATTTTAGACCACACCAAAAAATTCAAACTTCACTACAAAGGGTTAATTCCTGTGCCAATGGTTATTTTACCTATGGGAAATCGTAGGGAAGAGGTGTGATGATTTTTTTATGTGAAAAGCACACAAGGCTATTGACCAATCAGGGCCCAGTGTCTATTTTATTCTCTCCTATATATTCCTCCCGCATCCGCTAGATGTCACTCGGAACCTTATTTACACCAGTGTAACCTAAAGCGATAGCCCGCTTTTTCGCGGAATAATTGTAACTCCCTACATTTCTTCAGAATTGCCCATCAATGGAAAAAATGTGTTCAAAAACAATATCACTTCTGTGGTTCTTTATTTATCACACACAATTTAACCCCACCCCCTTTAACACATTATTCATCAAAAAAGCACAATTTTCCACCACCAGTCATGTTCAGGCCCCATTTTCTCTCAGTTTTAGGGGTCTGGTGTTGCAAACTTGGATCAGCTATGGAAGACTGTACAATATTCTTTCCATGAGAGAACTTCTGGTGATGTGAGGTCATTGAGTCCGGATCTGATCAGCTGAGCATCAAGCGCATGACTTTATCAGCACATTGAAGAATAAAATATGACATTTTCAGGTCTGCAAGGGTGATCCAAGATAACTGGATGTGGGTGTATATTGAATTAGTTGAATAAAGATATGCTCTCTTTGAATTGCTGAAGCATTTTCTTAAATGTGTCCAAGTTTTAGTGCTATTAACCTTCAAATGACCATACCCACCAGTGGAAATGACACACTTTTATGATATATATCTGTATATCACTGGCTATAAAATCCAAAATACTTGTTAGATTAGGTTCTTATAACAATTGATATATGTGTCGTTGACATGCTCATGTTATGGGTCATTTGCATTATCATGTGACTATTACCACCTTGAAATTTTATGAAAATACCTTGAAAAATTGGCATTTTTTATGAAAAATCTTACTATTTTTTTGGCTGATGTAAGTGAAAGAAGACATCAGCAGCAAGAATAGCCACACCAAGCATGAGATATTCATTGGACTGAAAGACCAGGCTCTGTAAAATGCATTAAAATGCTTTAAAGTGACTCCCAGGAATCAAAAATGATAAAAAGCTATTTTTTCCCTTTAGGTTACACTGGTGTAAATGTTTTCCATAGGCCTCAGTGCTAACGTTTTAGCGTATAGTGTTGGCAATATAAATGTTGGGTCCAAAATTTTCTTTAAATCTGAAAAATTGACATTTTGGGAAACTTTTTACACAAAAAAATCATGTCTGCCTAGCAGGGAATTCGCCTTTAAATCTTATGTTTTCGTAACTAGTGTCAGAACCGCATAAAAAAATACAGTCATATTTTAGACCACACCAAAAAATTCAAACTTCACTACAAAGGGTTAATTCCTGTGCCAATGGTTATTTTACCTATGGGAAATCGTAGGGAAGAGGTGTGATGATTTTTTTATGTGAAAAGCACACAAGGCTATTGACCAATCAGGGCCCAGTGTCTATTTTATTCTCTCCTATATATTCCTCCCGCATCCGCTAGATGTCACTCGGAACCTTATTTACACCAGTGTAACCTAAAGCGATAGCCCGCTTTTTCGCGGAATAATTGTAACTCCCTACATTTCTTCAGAATTGCCCATCAATGGAAAAAATGTGTTCAAAAACAATATCACTTCTGTGGTTCTTTATTTATCACACACAATTTAACCCCACCCCCTTTAACACATTATTCATCAAAAAAGCACAATTTTCCACCACCAGTCATGTTCAGGCCCCATTTTCTCTCAGTTTTAGGGGTCTGGTGTTGCAAACTTGGATCAGCTATGGAAGACTGTACAATATTCTTTCCATGAGAGAACTTCTGGTGATGTGAGGTCATTGAGTCCGGATCTGATCAGCTGAGCATCAAGCGCATGACTTTATCAGCACATTGAAGAATAAAATATGACATTTTCAGGTCTGCAAGGGTGATCCAAGATAACTGGATGTGGGTGTATATTGAATTAGTTGAATAAAGATATGCTCTCTTTGAATTGCTGAAGCATTTTCTTAAATGTGTCCAAGTTTTAGTGCTATTAACCTTCAAATGACCATACCCACCAGTGGAAATGACACACTTTTATGATATATATCTGTATATCACTGGCTATAAAATCCAAAATACTTGTTAGATTAGGTTCTTATAACAATTGATATATGTGTCGTTGACATGCTCATGTTATGGGTCATTTGCATTATCATGTGACTATTACCACCTTGAAATTTTATGAAAATACCTTGAAAAATTGGCATTTTTTATGAAAAATCTTACTATTTTTTTGGCTGATGTAAGTGAAAGAAGACATCAGCAGCAAGAATAGCCACACCAAGCATGAGATATTCATTGAACTGAAAGACCAGGCTCTGTAAAATGCATTAAAATGCTTTAAAGTGACTCCCAGGAATCAAAAATGATAAAAAGCTATTTTTTCCCTTTAGGTTACACTGGTGTAAATGTTTTCCATAGGCCTCAGTGCTAACGTTTTAGCGTATAGTGTTGGCAATATAAATGTTGGGTCCAAAATTTTCTTTAAATCTGAAAAATTGACATTTTGGGAAACTTTTTACACAAAAAAATCATGTCTGCCTAGCAGGGAATTCGCCTTTAAATCTTATGTTTTCGTAACTAGTGTCAGAACCGCATAAAAAAATACAGTCATATTTTAGACCACACCAAAAAATTCAAACTTCACTACAAAGGGTTAATTCCTGTGCCAATGGTTATTTTACCTATGGGAAATCGTAGGGAAGAGGTGTGATGATTTTTTTATGTGAAAAGCACACAAGGCTATTGACCAATCAGGGCCCAGTGTCTATTTTATTCTCTCCTATATATTCCTCCCGCATCCGCTAGATGTCACTCGGAACCTTATTTACACCAGTGTAACCTAAAGCGATAGCCCGCTTTTTCGCGGAATAATTGTAACTCCCTACATTTCTTCAGAATTGCCCATCAATGGAAAAAATGTGTTCAAAAACAATATCACTTCTGTGGTTCTTTATTTATCACACACAATTTAACCCCACCCCCTTTAACACATTATTCATCAAAAAAGCACAATTTTCCACCACCAGTCATGTTCAGGCCCCATTTTCTCTCAGTTTTAGGGGTCTGGTGTTGCAAACTTGGATCAGCTATGGAAGACTGTACAATATTCTTTCCATGAGAGAACTTCTGGTGATGTGAGGTCATTGAGTCCGGATCTGATCAGCTGAGCATCAAGCGCATGACTTTATCAGCACATTGAAGAATAAAATATGACATTTTCAGGTCTGCAAGGGTGATCCAAGATAACTGGATGTGGGTGTATATTGAATTAGTTGAATAAAGATATGCTCTCTTTGAATTGCTGAAGCATTTTCTTAAATGTGTCCAAGTTTTAGTGCTATTAACCTTCAAATGACCATACCCACCAGTGGAAATGACACACTTTTATGATATATATCTGTATATCACTGGCTATAAAATCCAAAATACTTGTTAGATTAGGTTCTTATAACAATTGATATATGTGTCGTTGACATGCTCATGTTATGGGTCATTTGCATTATCATGTGACTATTACCACCTTGAAATTTTATGAAAATACCTTGAAAAATTGGCATTTTTTATGAAAAATCTTACTATTTTTTTGGCTGATGTAAGTGAAAGAAGACATCAGCAGCAAGAATAGCCACACCAAGCATGAGATATTCATTGGACTGAAAGACCAGGCTCTGTAAAATGCATTAAAATGCTTTAAAGTGACTCCCAGGAATCAAAAATGATAAAAAGCTATTTTTTCCCTTTAGGTTACACTGGTGTAAATGTTTTCCATAGGCCTCAGTGCTAACGTTTTAGCGTATAGTGTTGGCAATATAAATGTTGGGTCCAAAATTTTCTTTAAATCTGAAAAATTGACATTTTGGGAAACTTTTTACACAAAAAAATCATGTCTGCCTAGCAGGGAATTCGCCTTTAAATCTTATGTTTTCGTAACTAGTGTCAGAACCGCATAAAAAAATACAGTCATATTTTAGACCACACCAAAAAATTCAAACTTCACTACAAAGGGTTAATTCCTGTGCCAATGGTTATTTTACCTATGGGAAATCGTAGGGAAGAGGTGTGATGATTTTTTTATGTGAAAAGCACACAAGGCTATTGACCAATCAGGGCCCAGTGTCTATTTTATTCTCTCCTATATATTCCTCCCGCATCCGCTAGATGTCACTCGGAACCTTATTTACACCAGTGTAACCTAAAGCGATAGCCCGCTTTTTCGCGGAATAATTGTAACTCCCTACATTTCTTCAGAATTGCCCATCAATGGAAAAAATGTGTTCAAAAACAATATCACTTCTGTGGTTCTTTATTTATCACACACAATTTAACCCCACCCCCTTTAACACATTATTCATCAAAAAAGCACAATTTTCCACCACCAGTCATGTTCAGGCCCCATTTTCTCTCAGTTTTAGGGGTCTGGTGTTGCAAACTTGGATCAGCTATGGAAGACTGTACAATATTCTTTCCATGAGAGAACTTCTGGTGATGTGAGGTCATTGAGTCCGGATCTGATCAGCTGAGCATCAAGCGCATGACTTTATCAGCACATTGAAGAATAAAATATGACATTTTCAGGTCTGCAAGGGTGATCCAAGATAACTGGATGTGGGTGTATATTGAATTAGTTGAATAAAGATATGCTCTCTTTGAATTGCTGAAGCATTTTCTTAAATGTGTCCAAGTTTTAGTGCTATTAACCTTCAAATGACCATACCCACCAGTGGAAATGACACACTTTTATGATATATATCTGTATATCACTGGCTATAAAATCCAAAATACTTGTTAGATTAGGTTCTTATAACAATTGATATATGTGTCGTTGACATGCTCATGTTATGGGTCATTTGCATTATCATGTGACTATTACCACCTTGAAATTTTATGAAAATACCTTGAAAAATTGGCATTTTTTATGAAAAATCTTACTATTTTTTTGGCTGATGTAAGTGAAAGAAGACATCAGCAGCAAGAATAGCCACACCAAGCATGAGATATTCATTGGACTGAAAGACCAGGCTCTGTAAAATGCATTAAAATGCTTTAAAGTGACTCCCAGGAATCAAAAATGATAAAAAGCTATTTTTTCCCTTTAGGTTACACTGGTGTAAATGTTTTCCATAGGCCTCAGTGCTAACGTTTTAGCGTATAGTGTTGGCAATATAAATGTTGGGTCCAAAATTTTCTTTAAATCTGAAAAATTGACATTTTGGGAAACTTTTTACACAAAAAAATCATGTCTGCCTAGCAGGGAATTCGCCTTTAAATCTTATGTTTTCGTAACTAGTGTCAGAACCGCATAAAAAAATACAGTCATATTTTAGACCACACCAAAAAATTCAAACTTCACTACAAAGGGTTAATTCCTGTGCCAATGGTTATTTTACCTATGGGAAATCGTAGGGAAGAGGTGTGATGATTTTTTTATGTGAAAAGCACACAAGGCTATTGACCAATCAGGGCCCAGTGTCTATTTTATTCTCTCCTATATATTCCTCCCGCATCCGCTAGATGTCACTCGGAACCTTATTTACACCAGTGTAACCTAAAGCGATAGCCCGCTTTTTCGCGGAATAATTGTAACTCCCTACATTTCTTCAGAATTGCCCATCAATGGAAAAAATGTGTTCAAAAACAATATCACTTCTGTGGTTCTTTATTTATCACACACAATTTAACCCCACCCCCTTTAACACATTATTCATCAAAAAAGCACAATTTTCCACCACCAGTCATGTTCAGGCCCCATTTTCTCTCAGTTTTAGGGGTCTGGTGTTGCAAACTTGGATCAGCTATGGAAGACTGTACAATATTCTTTCCATGAGAGAACTTCTGGTGATGTGAGGTCATTGAGTCCGGATCTGATCAGCTGAGCATCAAGCGCATGACTTTATCAGCACATTGAAGAATAAAATATGACATTTTCAGGTCTGCAAGGGTGATCCAAGATAACTGGATGTGGGTGTATATTGAATTAGTTGAATAAAGATATGCTCTCTTTGAATTGCTGAAGCATTTTCTTAAATGTGTCCAAGTTTTAGTGCTATTAACCTTCAAATGACCATACCCACCAGTGGAAATGACACACTTTTATGATATATATCTGTATATCACTGGCTATAAAATCCAAAATACTTGTTAGATTAGGTTCTTATAACAATTGATATATGTGTCGTTGACATGCTCATGTTATGGGTCATTTGCATTATCATGTGACTATTACCACCTTGAAATTTTATGAAAATACCTTGAAAAATTGGCATTTTTTATGAAAAATCTTACTATTTTTTTGGCTGATGTAAGTGAAAGAAGACATCAGCAGCAAGAATAGCCACACCAAGCATGAGATATTCATTGGACTGAAAGACCAGGCTCTGTAAAATGCATTAAAATGCTTTAAAGTGACTCCCAGGAATCAAAAATGATAAAAAGCTATTTTTTCCCTTTAGGTTACACTGGTGTAAATGTTTTCCATAGGCCTCAGTGCTAACGTTTTAGCGTATAGTGTTGGCAATATAAATGTTGGGTCCAAAATTTTCTTTAAATCTGAAAAATTGACATTTTGGGAAACTTTTTACACAAAAAAATCATGTCTGCCTAGCAGGGAATTCGCCTTTAAATCTTATGTTTTCGTAACTAGTGTCAGAACCGCATAAAAAAATACAGTCATATTTTAGACCACACCAAAAAATTCAAACTTCACTACAAAGGGTTAATTCCTGTGCCAATGGTTATTTTACCTATGGGAAATCGTAGGGAAGAGGTGTGATGATTTTTTTATGTGAAAAGCACACAAGGCTATTGACCAATCAGGGCCCAGTGTCTATTTTATTCTCTCCTATATATTCCTCCCGCATCCGCTAGATGTCACTCGGAACCTTATTTACACCAGTGTAACCTAAAGCGATAGCCCGCTTTTTCGCGGAATAATTGTAACTCCCTACATTTCTTCAGAATTGCCCATCAATGGAAAAAATGTGTTCAAAAACAATATCACTTCTGTGGTTCTTTATTTATCACACACAATTTAACCCCACCCCCTTTAACACATTATTCATCAAAAAAGCACAATTTTCCACCACCAGTCATGTTCAGGCCCCATTTTCTCTCAGTTTTAGGGGTCTGGTGTTGCAAACTTGGATCAGCTATGGAAGACTGTACAATATTCTTTCCATGAGAGAACTTCTGGTGATGTGAGGTCATTGAGTCCGGATCTGATCAGCTGAGCATCAAGCGCATGACTTTATCAGCACATTGAAGAATAAAATATGACATTTTCAGGTCTGCAAGGGTGATCCAAGATAACTGGATGTGGGTGTATATTGAATTAGTTGAATAAAGATATGCTCTCTTTGAATTGCTGAAGCATTTTCTTAAATGTGTCCAAGTTTTAGTGCTATTAACCTTCAAATGACCATACCCACCAGTGGAAATGACACACTTTTATGATATATATCTGTATATCACTGGCTATAAAATCCAAAATACTTGTTAGATTAGGTTCTTATAACAATTGATATATGTGTCGTTGACATGCTCATGTTATGGGTCATTTGCATTATCATGTGACTATTACCACCTTGAAATTTTATGAAAATACCTTGAAAAATTGGCATTTTTTATGAAAAATCTTACTATTTTTTTGGCTGATGTAAGTGAAAGAAGACATCAGCAGCAAGAATAGCCACACCAAGCATGAGATATTCATTGGACTGAAAGACCAGGCTCTGTAAAATGCATTAAAATGCTTTAAAGTGACTCCCAGGAATCAAAAATGATAAAAAGCTATTTTTTCCCTTTAGGTTACACTGGTGTAAATGTTTTCCATAGGCCTCAGTGCTAACGTTTTAGCGTATAGTGTTGGCAATATAAATGTTGGGTCCAAAATTTTCTTTAAATCTGAAAAATTGACATTTTGGGAAACTTTTTACACAAAAAAATCATGTCTGCCTAGCAGGGAATTCGCCTTTAAATCTTATGTTTTCGTAACTAGTGTCAGAACCGCATAAAAAAATACAGTCATATTTTAGACCACACCAAAAAATTCAAACTTCACTACAAAGGGTTAATTCCTGTGCCAATGGTTATTTTACCTATGGGAAATCGTAGGGAAGAGGTGTGATGATTTTTTTATGTGAAAAGCACACAAGGCTATTGACCAATCAGGGCCCAGTGTCTATTTTATTCTCTCCTATATATTCCTCCCGCATCCGCTAGATGTCACTCGGAACCTTATTTACACCAGTGTAACCTAAAGCGATAGCCCGCTTTTTCGCGGAATAATTGTAACTCCCTACATTTCTTCAGAATTGCCCATCAATGGAAAAAATGTGTTCAAAAACAATATCACTTCTGTGGTTCTTTATTTATCACACACAATTTAACCCCACCCCCTTTAACACATTATTCATCAAAAAAGCACAATTTTCCACCACCAGTCATGTTCAGGCCCCATTTTCTCTCAGTTTTAGGGGTCTGGTGTTGCAAACTTGGATCAGCTATGGAAGACTGTACAATATTCTTTCCATGAGAGAACTTCTGGTGATGTGAGGTCATTGAGTCCGGATCTGATCAGCTGAGCATCAAGCGCATGACTTTATCAGCACATTGAAGAATAAAATATGACATTTTCAGGTCTGCAAGGGTGATCCAAGATAACTGGATGTGGGTGTATATTGAATTAGTTGAATAAAGATATGCTCTCTTTGAATTGCTGAAGCATTTTCTTAAATGTGTCCAAGTTTTAGTGCTATTAACCTTCAAATGACCATACCCACCAGTGGAAATGACACACTTTTATGATATATATCTGTATATCACTGGCTATAAAATCCAAAATACTTGTTAGATTAGGTTCTTATAACAATTGATATATGTGTCGTTGACATGCTCATGTTATGGGTCATTTGCATTATCATGTGACTATTACCACCTTGAAATTTTATGAAAATACCTTGAAAAATTGGCATTTTTTATGAAAAATCTTACTATTTTTTTGGCTGATGTAAGTGAAAGAAGACATCAGCAGCAAGAATAGCCACACCAAGCATGAGATATTCATTGGACTGAAAGACCAGGCTCTGTAAAATGCATTAAAATGCTTTAAAGTGACTCCCAGGAATCAAAAATGATAAAAAGCTATTTTTTCCCTTTAGGTTACACTGGTGTAAATGTTTTCCATAGGCCTCAGTGCTAACGTTTTAGCGTATAGTGTTGGCAATATAAATGTTGGGTCCAAAATTTTCTTTAAATCTGAAAAATTGACATTTTGGGAAACTTTTTACACAAAAAAATCATGTCTGCCTAGCAGGGAATTCGCCTTTAAATCTTATGTTTTCGTAACTAGTGTCAGAACCGCATAAAAAAATACAGTCATATTTTAGACCACACCAAAAAATTCAAACTTCACTACAAAGGGTTAATTCCTGTGCCAATGGTTATTTTACCTATGGGAAATCGTAGGGAAGAGGTGTGATGATTTTTTTATGTGAAAAGCACACAAGGCTATTGACCAATCAGGGCCCAGTGTCTATTTTATTCTCTCCTATATATTCCTCCCGCATCCGCTAGATGTCACTCGGAACCTTATTTACACCAGTGTAACCTAAAGCGATAGCCCGCTTTTTCGCGGAATAATTGTAACTCCCTACATTTCTTCAGAATTGCCCATCAATGGAAAAAATGTGTTCAAAAACAATATCACTTCTGTGGTTCTTTATTTATCACACACAATTTAACCCCACCCCCTTTAACACATTATTCATCAAAAAAGCACAATTTTCCACCACCAGTCATGTTCAGGCCCCATTTTCTCTCAGTTTTAGGGGTCTGGTGTTGCAAACTTGGATCAGCTATGGAAGACTGTACAATATTCTTTCCATGAGAGAACTTCTGGTGATGTGAGGTCATTGAGTCCGGATCTGATCAGCTGAGCATCAAGCGCATGACTTTATCAGCACATTGAAGAATAAAATATGACATTTTCAGGTCTGCAAGGGTGATCCAAGATAACTGGATGTGGGTGTATATTGAATTAGTTGAATAAAGATATGCTCTCTTTGAATTGCTGAAGCATTTTCTTAAATGTGTCCAAGTTTTAGTGCTATTAACCTTCAAATGACCATACCCACCAGTGGAAATGACACACTTTTATGATATATATCTGTATATCACTGGCTATAAAATCCAAAATACTTGTTAGATTAGGTTCTTATAACAATTGATATATGTGTCGTTGACATGCTCATGTTATGGGTCATTTGCATTATCATGTGACTATTACCACCTTGAAATTTTATGAAAATACCTTGAAAAATTGGCATTTTTTATGAAAAATCTTACTATTTTTTTGGCTGATGTAAGTGAAAGAAGACATCAGCAGCAAGAATAGCCACACCAAGCATGAGATATTCATTGGACTGAAAGACCAGGCTCTGTAAAATGCATTAAAATGCTTTAAAGTGACTCCCAGGAATCAAAAATGATAAAAAGCTATTTTTTCCCTTTAGGTTACACTGGTGTAAATGTTTTCCATAGGCCTCAGTGCTAACGTTTTAGCGTATAGTGTTGGCAATATAAATGTTGGGTCCAAAATTTTCTTTAAATCTGAAAAATTGACATTTTGGGAAACTTTTTACACAAAAAAATCATGTCTGCCTAGCAGGGAATTCGCCTTTAAATCTTATGTTTTCGTAACTAGTGTCAGAACCGCATAAAAAAATACAGTCATATTTTAGACCACACCAAAAAATTCAAACTTCACTACAAAGGGTTAATTCCTGTGCCAATGGTTATTTTACCTATGGGAAATCGTAGGGAAGAGGTGTGATGATTTTTTTATGTGAAAAGCACACAAGGCTATTGACCAATCAGGGCCCAGTGTCTATTTTATTCTCTCCTATATATTCCTCCCGCATCCGCTAGATGTCACTCGGAACCTTATTTACACCAGTGTAACCTAAAGCGATAGCCCGCTTTTTCGCGGAATAATTGTAACTCCCTACATTTCTTCAGAATTGCCCATCAATGGAAAAAATGTGTTCAAAAACAATATCACTTCTGTGGTTCTTTATTTATCACACACAATTTAACCCCACCCCCTTTAACACATTATTCATCAAAAAAGCACAATTTTCCACCACCAGTCATGTTCAGGCCCCATTTTCTCTCAGTTTTAGGGGTCTGGTGTTGCAAACTTGGATCAGCTATGGAAGACTGTACAATATTCTTTCCATGAGAGAACTTCTGGTGATGTGAGGTCATTGAGTCCGGATCTGATCAGCTGAGCATCAAGCGCATGACTTTATCAGCACATTGAAGAATAAAATATGACATTTTCAGGTCTGCAAGGGTGATCCAAGATAACTGGATGTGGGTGTATATTGAATTAGTTGAATAAAGATATGCTCTCTTTGAATTGCTGAAGCATTTTCTTAAATGTGTCCAAGTTTTAGTGCTATTAACCTTCAAATGACCATACCCACCAGTGGAAATGACACACTTTTATGATATATATCTGTATATCACTGGCTATAAAATCCAAAATACTTGTTAGATTAGGTTCTTATAACAATTGATATATGTGTCGTTGACATGCTCATGTTATGGGTCATTTGCATTATCATGTGACTATTACCACCTTGAAATTTTATGAAAATACCTTGAAAAATTGGCATTTTTTATGAAAAATCTTACTATTTTTTTGGCTGATGTAAGTGAAAGAAGACATCAGCAGCAAGAATAGCCACACCAAGCATGAGATATTCATTGGACTGAAAGACCAGGCTCTGTAAAATGCATTAAAATGCTTTAAAGTGACTCCCAGGAATCAAAAATGATAAAAAGCTATTTTTTCCCTTTAGGTTACACTGGTGTAAATGTTTTCCATAGGCCTCAGTGCTAACGTTTTAGCGTATAGTGTTGGCAATATAAATGTTGGGTCCAAAATTTTCTTTAAATCTGAAAAATTGACATTTTGGGAAACTTTTTACACAAAAAAATCATGTCTGCCTAGCAGGGAATTCGCCTTTAAATCTTATGTTTTCGTAACTAGTGTCAGAACCGCATAAAAAAATACAGTCATATTTTAGACCACACCAAAAAATTCAAACTTCACTACAAAGGGTTAATTCCTGTGCCAATGGTTATTTTACCTATGGGAAATCGTAGGGAAGAGGTGTGATGATTTTTTTATGTGAAAAGCACACAAGGCTATTGACCAATCAGGGCCCAGTGTCTATTTTATTCTCTCCTATATATTCCTCCCGCATCCGCTAGATGTCACTCGGAACCTTATTTACACCAGTGTAACCTAAAGCGATAGCCCGCTTTTTCGCGGAATAATTGTAACTCCCTACATTTCTTCAGAATTGCCCATCAATGGAAAAAATGTGTTCAAAAACAATATCACTTCTGTGGTTCTTTATTTATCACACACAATTTAACCCCACCCCCTTTAACACATTATTCATCAAAAAAGCACAATTTTCCACCACCAGTCATGTTCAGGCCCCATTTTCTCTCAGTTTTAGGGGTCTGGTGTTGCAAACTTGGATCAGCTATGGAAGACTGTACAATATTCTTTCCATGAGAGAACTTCTGGTGATGTGAGGTCATTGAGTCCGGATCTGATCAGCTGAGCATCAAGCGCATGACTTTATCAGCACATTGAAGAATAAAATATGACATTTTCAGGTCTGCAAGGGTGATCCAAGATAACTGGATGTGGGTGTATATTGAATTAGTTGAATAAAGATATGCTCTCTTTGAATTGCTGAAGCATTTTCTTAAATGTGTCCAAGTTTTAGTGCTATTAACCTTCAAATGACCATACCCACCAGTGGAAATGACACACTTTTATGATATATATCTGTATATCACTGGCTATAAAATCCAAAATACTTGTTAGATTAGGTTCTTATAACAATTGATATATGTGTCGTTGACATGCTCATGTTATGGGTCATTTGCATTATCATGTGACTATTACCACCTTGAAATTTTATGAAAATACCTTGAAAAATTGGCATTTTTTATGAAAAATCTTACTATTTTTTTGGCTGATGTAAGTGAAAGAAGACATCAGCAGCAAGAATAGCCACACCAAGCATGAGATATTCATTGGACTGAAAGACCAGGCTCTGTAAAATTCATTAAAATGCTTTAAAGTGACTCCCAGGAATCAAAAATGATAAAAAGCTATTTTTTCCCTTTAGGTTACACTGGTGTAAATGTTTTCCATAGGCCTCAGTGCTAACGTTTTAGCGTATAGTGTTGGCAATATAAATGTTGGGTCCAAAATTTTCTTTAAATCTGAAAAATTGACATTTTGGGAAACTTTTTACACAAAAAAATCATGTC
Organism: Siphonodentalium dalli; assembly: GCA_032622095.1. Classification (NCBI taxonomy): domain Eukaryota; kingdom Metazoa; phylum Mollusca; class Scaphopoda; order Gadilida; family Siphonodentaliidae; genus Siphonodentalium; species Siphonodentalium dalli. The sequence continues at coordinate 127,334,102 of CP136063.1, forward strand.
TGCCTAGCAGGGAATTCGCCTTTAAATCTTATGTTTTCGTAACTAGTGTCAGAACCGCATAAAAAAATACAGTCATATTTTAGACCACACCAAAAAATTCAAACTTCACTACAAAGGGTTAATTCCTGTGCCAATGGTTATTTTACCTATGGGAAATCGTAGGGAAGAGGTGTGATGATTTTTTTATGTGAAAAGCACACAAGGCTATTGACCAATCAGGGCCCAGTGTCTATTTTATTCTCTCCTATATATTCCTCCCGCATCCGCTAGATGTCACTCGGAACCTTATTTACACCAGTGTAACCTAAAGCGATAGCCCGCTTTTTCGCGGAATAATTGTAACTCCCTACATTTCTTCAGAATTGCCCATCAATGGAAAAAATGTGTTCAAAAACAATATCACTTCTGTGGTTCTTTATTTATCACACACAATTTAACCCCACCCCCTTTAACACATTATTCATCAAAAAAGCACAATTTTCCACCACCAGTCATGTTCAGGCCCCATTTTCTCTCAGTTTTAGGGGTCTGGTGTTGCAAACTTGGATCAGCTATGGAAGACTGTACAATATTCTTTCCATGAGAGAACTTCTGGTGATGTGAGGTCATTGAGTCCGGATCTGATCAGCTGAGCATCAAGCGCATGACTTTATCAGCACATTGAAGAATAAAATATGACATTTTCAGGTCTGCAAGGGTGATCCAAGATAACTGGATGTGGGTGTATATTGAATTAGTTGAATAAAGATATGCTCTCTTTGAATTGCTGAAGCATTTTCTTAAATGTGTCCAAGTTTTAGTGCTATTAACCTTCAAATGACCATACCCACCAGTGGAAATGACACACTTTTATGATATATATCTGTATATCACTGGCTATAAAATCCAAAATACTTGTTAGATTAGGTTCTTATAACAATTGATATATGTGTCGTTGACATGCTCATGTTATGGGTCATTTGCATTATCATGTGACTATTACCACCTTGAAATTTTATGAAAATACCTTGAAAAATTGGCATTTTTTATGAAAAATCTTACTATTTTTTTGGCTGATGTAAGTGAAAGAAGACATCAGCAGCAAGAATAGCCACACCAAGCATGAGATATTCATTGGACTGAAAGACCAGGCTCTGTAAAATGCATTAAAATGCTTTAAAGTGACTCCCAGGAATCAAAAATGATAAAAAGCTATTTTTTCCCTTTAGGTTACACTGGTGTAAATGTTTTCCATAGGCCTCAGTGCTAACGTTTTAGCGTATAGTGTTGGCAATATAAATGTTGGGTCCAAAATTTTCTTTAAATCTGAAAAATTGACATTTTGGGAAACTTTTTACACAAAAAAATCATGTCTGCCTAGCAGGGAATTCGCCTTTAAATCTTATGTTTTCGTAACTAGTGTCAGAACCGCATAAAAAAATACAGTCATATTTTAGACCACACCAAAAAATTCAAACTTCACTACAAAGGGTTAATTCCTGTGCCAATGGTTATTTTACCTATGGGAAATCGTAGGGAAGAGGTGTGATGATTTTTTTATGTGAAAAGCACACAAGGCTATTGACCAATCAGGGCCCAGTGTCTATTTTATTCTCTCCTATATATTCCTCCCGCATCCGCTAGATGTCACTCGGAACCTTATTTACACCAGTGTAACCTAAAGCGATAGCCCGCTTTTTCGCGGAATAATTGTAACTCCCTACATTTCTTCAGAATTGCCCATCAATGGAAAAAATGTGTTCAAAAACAATATCACTTCTGTGGTTCTTTATTTATCACACACAATTTAACCCCACCCCCTTTAACACATTATTCATCAAAAAAGCACAATTTTCCACCACCAGTCATGTTCAGGCCCCATTTTCTCTCAGTTTTAGGGGTCTGGTGTTGCAAACTTGGATCAGCTATGGAAGACTGTACAATATTCTTTCCATGAGAGAACTTCTGGTGATGTGAGGTCATTGAGTCCGGATCTGATCAGCTGAGCATCAAGCGCATGACTTTATCAGCACATTGAAGAATAAAATATGACATTTTCAGGTCTGCAAGGGTGATCCAAGATAACTGGATGTGGGTGTATATTGAATTAGTTGAATAAAGATATGCTCTCTTTGAATTGCTGAAGCATTTTCTTAAATGTGTCCAAGTTTTAGTGCTATTAACCTTCAAATGACCATACCCACCAGTGGAAATGACACACTTTTATGATATATATCTGTATATCACTGGCTATAAAATCCAAAATACTTGTTAGATTAGGTTCTTATAACAATTGATATATGTGTCGTTGACATGCTCATGTTATGGGTCATTTGCATTATCATGTGACTATTACCACCTTGAAATTTTATGAAAATACCTTGAAAAATTGGCATTTTTTATGAAAAATCTTACTATTTTTTTGGCTGATGTAAGTGAAAGAAGACATCAGCAGCAAGAATAGCCACACCAAGCATGAGATATTCATTGGACTGAAAGACCAGGCTCTGTAAAATGCATTAAAATGCTTTAAAGTGACTCCCAGGAATCAAAAATGATAAAAAGCTATTTTTTCCCTTTAGGTTACACTGGTGTAAATGTTTTCCATAGGCCTCAGTGCTAACGTTTTAGCGTATAGTGTTGGCAATATAAATGTTGGGTCCAAAATTTTCTTTAAATCTGAAAAATTGACATTTTGGGAAACTTTTTACACAAAAAAATCATGTCTGCCTAGCAGGGAATTCGCCTTTAAATCTTATGTTTTCGTAACTAGTGTCAGAACCGCATAAAAAAATACAGTCATATTTTAGACCACACCAAAAAATTCAAACTTCACTACAAAGGGTTAATTCCTGTGCCAATGGTTATTTTACCTATGGGAAATCGTAGGGAAGAGGTGTGATGATTTTTTTATGTGAAAAGCACACAAGGCTATTGACCAATCAGGGCCCAGTGTCTATTTTATTCTCTCCTATATATTCCTCCCGCATCCGCTAGATGTCACTCGGAACCTTATTTACACCAGTGTAACCTAAAGCGATAGCCCGCTTTTTCGCGGAATAATTGTAACTCCCTACATTTCTTCAGAATTGCCCATCAATGGAAAAAATGTGTTCAAAAACAATATCACTTCTGTGGTTCTTTATTTATCACACACAATTTAACCCCACCCCCTTTAACACATTATTCATCAAAAAAGCACAATTTTCCACCACCAGTCATGTTCAGGCCCCATTTTCTCTCAGTTTTAGGGGTCTGGTGTTGCAAACTTGGATCAGCTATGGAAGACTGTACAATATTCTTTCCATGAGAGAACTTCTGGTGATGTGAGGTCATTGAGTCCGGATCTGATCAGCTGAGCATCAAGCGCATGACTTTATCAGCACATTGAAGAATAAAATATGACATTTTCAGGTCTGCAAGGGTGATCCAAGATAACTGGATGTGGGTGTATATTGAATTAGTTGAATAAAGATATGCTCTCTTTGAATTGCTGAAGCATTTTCTTAAATGTGTCCAAGTTTTAGTGCTATTAACCTTCAAATGACCATACCCACCAGTGGAAATGACACACTTTTATGATATATATCTGTATATCACTGGCTATAAAATCCAAAATACTTGTTAGATTAGGTTCTTATAACAATTGATATATGTGTCGTTGACATGCTCATGTTATGGGTCATTTGCATTATCATGTGACTATTACCACCTTGAAATTTTATGAAAATACCTTGAAAAATTGGCATTTTTTATGAAAAATCTTACTATTTTTTTGGCTGATGTAAGTGAAAGAAGACATCAGCAGCAAGAATAGCCACACCAAGCATGAGATATTCATTGGACTGAAAGACCAGGCTCTGTAAAATGCATTAAAATGCTTTAAAGTGACTCCCAGGAATCAAAAATGATAAAAAGCTATTTTTTCCCTTTAGGTTACACTGGTGTAAATGTTTTCCATAGGCCTCAGTGCTAACGTTTTAGCGTATAGTGTTGGCAATATAAATGTTGGGTCCAAAATTTTCTTTAAATCTGAAAAATTGACATTTTGGGAAACTTTTTACACAAAAAAATCATGTCTGCCTAGCAGGGAATTCGCCTTTAAATCTTATGTTTTCGTAACTAGTGTCAGAACCGCATAAAAAAATACAGTCATATTTTAGACCACACCAAAAAATTCAAACTTCACTACAAAGGGTTAATTCCTGTGCCAATGGTTATTTTACCTATGGGAAATCGTAGGGAAGAGGTGTGATGATTTTTTTATGTGAAAAGCACACAAGGCTATTGACCAATCAGGGCCCAGTGTCTATTTTATTCTCTCCTATATATTCCTCCCGCATCCGCTAGATGTCACTCGGAACCTTATTTACACCAGTGTAACCTAAAGCGATAGCCCGCTTTTTCGCGGAATAATTGTAACTCCCTACATTTCTTCAGAATTGCCCATCAATGGAAAAAATGTGTTCAAAAACAATATCACTTCTGTGGTTCTTTGTTTATCACACACAATTTAACCCCACCCCCTTTAACACATTATTCATCAAAAAAGCACAATTTTCCACCACCAGTCATGTTCAGGCCCCATTTTCTCTCAGTTTTAGGGGTCTGGTGTTGCAAACTTGGATCAGCTATGGAAGACTGTACAATATTCTTTCCATGAGAGAACTTCTGGTGATGTGAGGTCATTGAGTCCGGATCTGATCAGCTGAGCATCAAGCGCATGACTTTATCAGCACATTGAAGAATAAAATATGACATTTTCAGGTCTGCAAGGGTGATCCAAGATAACTGGATGTGGGTGTATATTGAATTAGTTGAATAAAGATATGCTCTCTTTGAATTGCTGAAGCATTTTCTTAAATGTGTCCAAGTTTTAGTGCTATTAACCTTCAAATGACCATACCCACCAGTGGAAATGACACACTTTTATGATATATATCTGTATATCACTGGCTATAAAATCCAAAATACTTGTTAGATTAGGTTCTTATAACAATTGATATATGTGTCGTTGACATGCTCATGTTATGGGTCATTTGCATTATCATGTGACTATTACCACCTTGAAATTTTATGAAAATACCTTGAAAAATTGGCATTTTTTATGAAAAATCTTACTATTTTTTTGGCTGATGTAAGTGAAAGAAGACATCAGCAGCAAGAATAGCCACACCAAGCATGAGATATTCATTGGACTGAAAGACCAGGCTCTGTAAAATGCATTAAAATGCTTTAAAGTGACTCCCAGGAATCAAAAATGATAAAAAGCTATTTTTTCCCTTTAGGTTACACTGGTGTAAATGTTTTCCATAGGCCTCAGTGCTAACGTTTTAGCGTATAGTGTTGGCAATATAAATGTTGGGTCCAAAATTTTCTTTAAATCTGAAAAATTGACATTTTGGGAAACTTTTTACACAAAAAAATCATGTCTGCCTAGCAGGGAATTCGCCTTTAAATCTTATGTTTTCGTAACTAGTGTCAGAACCGCATAAAAAAATACAGTCATATTTTAGACCACACCAAAAAATTCAAACTTCACTACAAAGGGTTAATTCCTGTGCCAATGGTTATTTTACCTATGGGAAATCGTAGGGAAGAGGTGTGATGATTTTTTTATGTGAAAAGCACACAAGGCTATTGACCAATCAGGGCCCAGTGTCTATTTTATTCTCTCCTATATATTCCTCCCGCATCCGCTAGATGTCACTCGGAACCTTATTTACACCAGTGTAACCTAAAGCGATAGCCCGCTTTTTCGCGGAATAATTGTAACTCCCTACATTTCTTCAGAATTGCCCATCAATGGAAAAAATGTGTTCAAAAACAATATCACTTCTGTGGTTCTTTATTTATCACACACAATTTAACCCCACCCCCTTTAACACATTATTCATCAAAAAAGCACAATTTTCCACCACCAGTCATGTTCAGGCCCCATTTTCTCTCAGTTTTAGGGGTCTGGTGTTGCAAACTTGGATCAGCTATGGAAGACTGTACAATATTCTTTCCATGAGAGAACTTCTGGTGATGTGAGGTCATTGAGTCCGGATCTGATCAGCTGAGCATCAAGCGCATGACTTTATCAGCACATTGAAGAATAAAATATGACATTTTCAGGTCTGCAAGGGTGATCCAAGATAACTGGATGTGGGTGTATATTGAATTAGTTGAATAAAGATATGCTCTCTTTGAATTGCTGAAGCATTTTCTTAAATGTGTCCAAGTTTTAGTGCTATTAACCTTCAAATGACCATACCCACCAGTGGAAATGACACACTTTTATGATATATATCTGTATATCACTGGCTATAAAATCCAAAATACTTGTTAGATTAGGTTCTTATAACAATTGATATATGTGTCGTTGACATGCTCATGTTATGGGTCATTTGCATTATCATGTGACTATTACCACCTTGAAATTTTATGAAAATACCTTGAAAAATTGGCATTTTTTATGAAAAATCTTACTATTTTTTTGGCTGATGTAAGTGAAAGAAGACATCAGCAGCAAGAATAGCCACACCAAGCATGAGATATTCATTGGACTGAAAGACCAGGCTCTGTAAAATGCATTAAAATGCTTTAAAGTGACTCCCAGGAATCAAAAATGATAAAAAGCTATTTTTTCCCTTTAGGTTACACTGGTGTAAATGTTTTCCATAGGCCTCAGTGCTAACGTTTTAGCGTATAGTGTTGGCAATATAAATGTTGGGTCCAAAATTTTCTTTAAATCTGAAAAATTGACATTTTGGGAAACTTTTTACACAAAAAAATCATGTCTGCCTAGCAGGGAATTCGCCTTTAAATCTTATGTTTTCGTAACTAGTGTCAGAACCGCATAAAAAAATACAGTCATATTTTAGACCACACCAAAAAATTCAAACTTCACTACAAAGGGTTAATTCCTGTGCCAATGGTTATTTTACCTATGGGAAATCGTAGGGAAGAGGTGTGATGATTTTTTTATGTGAAAAGCACACAAGGCTATTGACCAATCAGGGCCCAGTGTCTATTTTATTCTCTCCTATATATTCCTCCCGCATCCGCTAGATGTCACTCGGAACCTTATTTACACCAGTGTAACCTAAAGCGATAGCCCGCTTTTTCGCGGAATAATTGTAACTCCCTACATTTCTTCAGAATTGCCCATCAATGGAAAAAATGTGTTCAAAAACAATATCACTTCTGTGGTTCTTTATTTATCACACACAATTTAACCCCACCCCCTTTAACACATTATTCATCAAAAAAGCACAATTTTCCACCACCAGTCATGTTCAGGCCCCATTTTCTCTCAGTTTTAGGGGTCTGGTGTTGCAAACTTGGATCAGCTATGGAAGACTGTACAATATTCTTTCCATGAGAGAACTTCTGGTGATGTGAGGTCATTGAGTCCGGATCTGATCAGCTGAGCATCAAGCGCATGACTTTATCAGCACATTGAAGAATAAAATATGACATTTTCAGGTCTGCAAGGGTGATCCAAGATAACTGGATGTGGGTGTATATTGAATTAGTTGAATAAAGATATGCTCTCTTTGAATTGCTGAAGCATTTTCTTAAATGTGTCCAAGTTTTAGTGCTATTAACCTTCAAATGACCATACCCACCAGTGGAAATGACACACTTTTATGATATATATCTGTATATCACTGGCTATAAAATCCAAAATACTTGTTAGATTAGGTTCTTATAACAATTGATATATGTGTCGTTGACATGCTCATGTTATGGGTCATTTGCATTATCATGTGACTATTACCACCTTGAAATTTTATGAAAATACCTTGAAAAATTGGCATTTTTTATGAAAAATCTTACTATTTTTTTGGCTGATGTAAGTGAAAGAAGACATCAGCAGCAAGAATAGCCACACCAAGCATGAGATATTCATTGGACTGAAAGACCAGGCTCTGTAAAATGCATTAAAATGCTTTAAAGTGACTCCCAGGAATCAAAAATGATAAAAAGCTATTTTTTCCCTTTAGGTTACACTGGTGTAAATGTTTTCCATAGGCCTCAGTGCTAACGTTTTAGCGTATAGTGTTGGCAATATAAATGTTGGGTCCAAAATTTTCTTTAAATCTGAAAAATTGACATTTTGGGAAACTTTTTACACAAAAAAATCATGTCTGCCTAGCAGGGAATTCGCCTTTAAATCTTATGTTTTCGTAACTAGTGTCAGAACCGCATAAAAAAATACAGTCATATTTTAGACCACACCAAAAAATTCAAACTTCACTACAAAGGGTTAATTCCTGTGCCAATGGTTATTTTACCTATGGGAAATCGTAGGGAAGAGGTGTGATGATTTTTTTATGTGAAAAGCACACAAGGCTATTGACCAATCAGGGCCCAGTGTCTATTTTATTCTCTCCTATATATTCCTCCCGCATCCGCTAGATGTCACTCGGAACCTTATTTACACCAGTGTAACCTAAAGCGATAGCCCGCTTTTTCGCGGAATAATTGTAACTCCCTACATTTCTTCAGAATTGCCCATCAATGGAAAAAATGTGTTCAAAAACAATATCACTTCTGTGGTTCTTTATTTATCACACACAATTTAACCCCACCCCCTTTAACACATTATTCATCAAAAAAGCACAATTTTCCACCACCAGTCATGTTCAGGCCCCATTTTCTCTCAGTTTTAGGGGTCTGGTGTTGCAAACTTGGATCAGCTATGGAAGACTGTACAATATTCTTTCCATGAGAGAACTTCTGGTGATGTGAGGTCATTGAGTCCGGATCTGATCAGCTGAGCATCAAGCGCATGACTTTATCAGCACATTGAAGAATAAAATATGACATTTTCAGGTCTGCAAGGGTGATCCAAGATAACTGGATGTGGGTGTATATTGAATTAGTTGAATAAAGATATGCTCTCTTTGAATTGCTGAAGCATTTTCTTAAATGTGTCCAAGTTTTAGTGCTATTAACCTTCAAATGACCATACCCACCAGTGGAAATGACACACTTTTATGATATATATCTGTATATCACTGGCTATAAAATCCAAAATACTTGTTAGATTAGGTTCTTATAACAATTGATATATGTGTCGTTGACATGCTCATGTTATGGGTCATTTGCATTATCATGTGACTATTACCACCTTGAAATTTTATGAAAATACCTTGAAAAATTGGCATTTTTTATGAAAAATCTTACTATTTTTTTGGCTGATGTAAGTGAAAGAAGACATCAGCAGCAAGAATAGCCACACCAAGCATGAGATATTCATTGGACTGAAAGACCAGGCTCTGTAAAATGCATTAAAATGCTTTAAAGTGACTCCCAGGAATCAAAAATGATAAAAAGCTATTTTTTCCCTTTAGGTTACACTGGTGTAAATGTTTTCCATAGGCCTCAGTGCTAACGTTTTAGCGTATAGTGTTGGCAATATAAATGTTGGGTCCAAAATTTTCTTTAAATCTGAAAAATTGACATTTTGGGAAACTTTTTACACAAAAAAATCATGTCTGCCTAGCAGGGAATTCGCCTTTAAATCTTATGTTTTCGTAACTAGTGTCAGAACCGCATAAAAAAATACAGTCATATTTTAGACCACACCAAAAAATTCAAACTTCACTACAAAGGGTTAATTCCTGTGCCAATGGTTATTTTACCTATGGGAAATCGTAGGGAAGAGGTGTGATGATTTTTTTATGTGAAAAGCACACAAGGCTATTGACCAATCAGGGCCCAGTGTCTATTTTATTCTCTCCTATATATTCCTCCCGCATCCGCTAGATGTCACTCGGAACCTTATTTACACCAGTGTAACCTAAAGCGATAGCCCGCTTTTTCGCGGAATAATTGTAACTCCCTACATTTCTTCAGAATTGCCCATCAATGGAAAAAATGTGTTCAAAAACAATATCACTTCTGTGGTTCTTTATTTATCACACACAATTTAACCCCCACCCCCTTTAACACATTATTCATCAAAAAAGCACAATTTTCCACCACCAGTCATGTTCAGGCCCCCATTTTCTCTCAGTTTTAGGGGTCTGGTGTTGCAAACTTGGATCAGCTATGGAAGACTGTACAATATTCTTTCCATGAGAGAACTTCTGGTGATGTGAGGTCATTGAGTCCGGATCTGATCAGCTGAGCATCAAGCGCATGACTTTATCAGCACATTGAAGAATAAAATATGACATTTTCAGGTCTGCAAGGGTGATCCAAGATAACTGGATGTGGGTGTATATTGAATTAGTTGAATAAAGATATGCTCTCTTTGAATTGCTGAAGCATTTTCTTAAATGTGTCCAAGTTTTAGTGCTATTAACCTTCAAATGACCATACCCACCAGTGGAAATGACACACTTTTATGATATATATCTGTATATCACTGGCTATAAAATCCAAAATACTTGTTAGATTAGGTTCTTATAACAATTGATATATGTGTCGTTGACATGCTCATGTTATGGGTCATTTGCATTATCATGTGACTATTACCACCTTGAAATTTTATGAAAATACCTTGAAAAATTGGCATTTTTTATGAAAAATCTTACTATTTTTTTGGCTGATGTAAGTGAAAGAAGACATCAGCAGCAAGAATAGCCACACCAAGCATGAGATATTCATTGGACTGAAAGACCAGGCTCTGTAAAATGCATTAAAATGCTTTAAAGTGACTCCCAGGAATCAAAAATGATAAAAAGCTATTTTTTCCCTTTAGGTTACACTGGTGTAAATGTTTTCCATAGGCCTCAGTGCTAACGTTTTAGCGTATAGTGTTGGCAATATAAATGTTGGGTCCAAAATTTTCTTTAAATCTGAAAAATTGACATTTTGGGAAACTTTTTACACAAAAAAATCATGTCTGCCTAGCAGGGAATTCGCCTTTAAATCTTATGTTTTCGTAACTAGTGTCAGAACCGCATAAAAAAATACAGTCATATTTTAGACCACACCAAAAAATTCAAACTTCACTACAAAGGGTTAATTCCTGTGCCAATGGTTATTTTACCTATGGGAAATCGTAGGGAAGAGGTGTGATGATTTTTTTATGTGAAAAGCACACAAGGCTATTGACCAATCAGGGCCCAGTGTCTATTTTATTCTCTCCTATATATTCCTCCCGCATCCGCTAGATGTCACTCGGAACCTTATTTACACCAGTGTAACCTAAAGCGATAGCCCGCTTTTTCGCGGAATAATTGTAACTCCCTACATTTCTTCAGAATTGCCCATCAATGGAAAAAATGTGTTCAAAAACAATATCACTTCTGTGGTTCTTTATTTATCACACACAATTTAACCCCACCCCCTTTAACACATTATTCATCAAAAAAGCACAATTTTCCACCACCAGTCATGTTCAGGCCCCATTTTCTCTCAGTTTTAGGGGTCTGGTGTTGCAAACTTGGATCAGCTATGGAAGACTGTACAATATTCTTTCCATGAGAGAACTTCTGGTGATGTGAGGTCATTGAGTCCGGATCTGATCAGCTGAGCATCAAGCGCATGACTTTATCAGCACATTGAAGAATAAAATATGACATTTTCAGGTCTGCAAGGGTGATCCAAGATAACTGGATGTGGGTGTATATTGAATTAGTTGAATAAAGATATGCTCTCTTTGAATTGCTGAAGCATTTTCTTAAATGTGTCCAAGTTTTAGTGCTATTAACCTTCAAATGACCATACCCACCAGTGGAAATGACACACTTTTATGATATATATCTGTATATCACTGGCTATAAAATCCAAAATACTTGTTAGATTAGGTTCTTATAACAATTGATATATGTGTCGTTGACATGCTCATGTTATGGGTCATTTGCATTATCATGTGACTATTACCACCTTGAAATTTTATGAAAATACCTTGAAAAATTGGCATTTTTTATGAAAAATCTTACTATTTTTTTGGCTGATGTAAGTGAAAGAAGACATCAGCAGCAAGAATAGCCACACCAAGCATGAGATATTCATTGGACTGAAAGACCAGGCTCTGTAAAATGCATTAAAATGCTTTAAAGTGACTCCCAGGAATCAAAAATGATAAAAAGCTATTTTTTCCCTTTAGGTTACACTGGTGTAAATGTTTTCCATAGGCCTCAGTGCTAACGTTTTAGCGTATAGTGTTGGCAATATAAATGTTGGGTCCAAAATTTTCTTTAAATCTGAAAAATTGACATTTTGGGAAACTTTTTACACAAAAAAATCATGTCTGCCTAGCAGGGAATTCGCCTTTAAATCTTATGTTTTCGTAACTAGTGTCAGAACCGCATAAAAAAATACAGTCATATTTTAGACCACACCAAAAAATTCAAACTTCACTACAAAGGGTTAATTCCTGTGCCAATGGTTATTTTACCTATGGGAAATCGTAGGGAAGAGGTGTGATGATTTTTTTATGTGAAAAGCACACAAGGCTATTGACCAATCAGGGCCCAGTGTCTATTTTATTCTCTCCTATATATTCCTCCCGCATCCGCTAGATGTCACTCGGAACCTTATTTACACCAGTGTAACCTAAAGCGATAGCCCGCTTTTTCGCGGAATAATTGTAACTCCCTACATTTCTTCAGAATTGCCCATCAATGGAAAAAATGTGTTCAAAAACAATATCACTTCTGTGGTTCTTTATTTATCACACACAATTTAACCCCACCCCCTTTAACACATTATTCATCAAAAAAGCACAATTTTCCACCACCAGTCATGTTCAGGCCCCATTTTCTCTCAGTTTTAGGGGTCTGGTGTTGCAAACTTGGATCAGCTATGGAAGACTGTACAATATTCTTTCCATGAGAGAACTTCTGGTGATGTGAGGTCATTGAGTCCGGATCTGATCAGCTGAGCATCAAGCGCATGACTTTATCAGCACATTGAAGAATAAAATATGACATTTTCAGGTCTGCAAGGGTGATCCAAGATAACTGGATGTGGGTGTATATTGAATTAGTTGAATAAAGATATGCTCTCTTTGAATTGCTGAAGCATTTTCTTAAATGTGTCCAAGTTTTAGTGCTATTAACCTTCAAATGACCATACCCACCAGTGGAAATGACACACTTTTATGATATATATCTGTATATCACTGGCTATAAAATCCAAAATACTTGTTAGATTAGGTTCTTATAACAATTGATATATGTGTCGTTGACATGCTCATGTTATGGGTCATTTGCATTATCATGTGACTATTACCACCTTGAAATTTTATGAAAATACCTTGAAAAATTGGCATTTTTTATGAAAAATCTTACTATTTTTTTGGCTGATGTAAGTGAAAGAAGACATCAGCAGCAAGAATAGCCACACCAAGCATGAGATATTCATTGGACTGAAAGACCAGGCTCTGTAAAATGCATTAAAATGCTTTAAAGTGACTCCCAGGAATCAAAAATGATAAAAAGCTATTTTTTCCCTTTAGGTTACACTGGTGTAAATGTTTTCCATAGGCCTCAGTGCTAACGTTTTAGCGTATAGTGTTGGCAATATAAATGTTGGGTCCAAAATTTTCTTTAAATCTGAAAAATTGACATTTTGGGAAACTTTTTACACAAAAAAATCATGTCTGCCTAGCAGGGAATTCGCCTTTAAATCTTATGTTTTCGTAACTAGTGTCAGAACCGCATAAAAAAATACAGTCATATTTTAGACCACACCAAAAAATTCAAACTTCACTACAAAGGGTTAATTCCTGTGCCAATGGTTATTTTACCTATGGGAAATCGTAGGGAAGAGGTGTGATGATTTTTTTATGTGAAAAGCACACAAGGCTATTGACCAATCAGGGCCCAGTGTCTATTTTATTCTCTCCTATATATTCCTCCCGCATCCGCTAGATGTCACTCGGAACCTTATTTACACCAGTGTAACCTAAAGCGATAGCCCGCTTTTTCGCGGAATAATTGTAACTCCCTACATTTCTTCAGAATTGCCCATCAATGGAAAAAATGTGTTCAAAAACAATATCACTTCTGTGGTTCTTTATTTATCACACACAATTTAACCCCACCCCCTTTAACACATTATTCATCAAAAAAGCACAATTTTCCACCACCAGTCATGTTCAGGCCCCATTTTCTCTCAGTTTTAGGGGTCTGGTGTTGCAAACTTGGATCAGCTATGGAAGACTGTACAATATTCTTTCCATGAGAGAACTTCTGGTGATGTGAGGTCATTGAGTCCGGATCTGATCAGCTGAGCATCAAGCGCATGACTTTATCAGCACATTGAAGAATAAAATATGACATTTTCAGGTCTGCAAGGGTGATCCAAGATAACTGGATGTGGGTGTATATTGAATTAGTTGAATAAAGATATGCTCTCTTTGAATTGCTGAAGCATTTTCTTAAATGTGTCCAAGTTTTAGTGCTATTAACCTTCAAATGACCATACCCACCAGTGGAAATGACACACTTTTATGATATATATCTGTATATCACTGGCTATAAAATCCAAAATACTTGTTAGATTAGGTTCTTATAACAATTGATATATGTGTCGTTGACATGCTCATGTTATGGGTCATTTGCATTATCATGTGACTATTACCACCTTGAAATTTTATGAAAATACCTTGAAAAATTGGCATTTTTTATGAAAAATCTTACTATTTTTTTGGCTGATGTAAGTGAAAGAAGACATCAGCAGCAAGAATAGCCACACCAAGCATGAGATATTCATTGGACTGAAAGACCAGGCTCTGTAAAATGCATTAAAATGCTTTAAAGTGACTCCCAGGAATCAAAAATGATAAAAAGCTATTTTTTCCCTTTAGGTTACACTGGTGTAAATGTTTTCCATAGGCCTCAGTGCTAACGTTTTAGCGTATAGTGTTGGCAATATAAATGTTGGGTCCAAAATTTTCTTTAAATCTGAAAAATTGACATTTTGGGAAACTTTTTACACAAAAAAATCATGTCTGCCTAGCAGGGAATTCGCCTTTAAATCTTATGTTTTCGTAACTAGTGTCAGAACCGCATAAAAAAATACAGTCATATTTTAGACCACACCAAAAAATTCAAACTTCACTACAAAGGGTTAATTCCTGTGCCAATGGTTATTTTACCTATGGGAAATCGTAGGGAAGAGGTGTGATGATTTTTTTATGTGAAAAGCACACAAGGCTATTGACCAATCAGGGCCCAGTGTCTATTTTATTCTCTCCTATATATTCCTCCCGCATCCGCTAGATGTCACTCGGAACCTTATTTACACCAGTGTAACCTAAAGCGATAGCCCGCTTTTTCGCGGAATAATTGTAACTCCCTACATTTCTTCAGAATTGCCCATCAATGGAAAAAATGTGTTCAAAAACAATATCACTTCTGTGGTTCTTTATTTATCACACACAATTTAACCCCACCCCCTTTAACACATTATTCATCAAAAAAGCACAATTTTCCACCACCAGTCATGTTCAGGCCCCATTTTCTCTCAGTTTTAGGGGTCTGGTGTTGCAAACTTGGATCAGCTATGGAAGACTGTACAATATTCTTTCCATGAGAGAACTTCTGGTGATGTGAGGTCATTGAGTCCGGATCTGATCAGCTGAGCATCAAGCGCATGACTTTATCAGCACATTGAAGAATAAAATATGACATTTTCAGGTCTGCAAGGGTGATCCAAGATAACTGGATGTGGGTGTATATTGAATTAGTTGAATAAAGATATGCTCTCTTTGAATTGCTGAAGCATTTTCTTAAATGTGTCCAAGTTTTAGTGCTATTAACCTTCAAATGACCATACCCACCAGTGGAAATGACACACTTTTATGATATATATCTGTATATCACTGGCTATAAAATCCAAAATACTTGTTAGATTAGGTTCTTATAACAATTGATATATGTGTCGTTGACATGCTCATGTTATGGGTCATTTGCATTATCATGTGACTATTACCACCTTGAAATTTTATGAAAATACCTTGAAAAATTGGCATTTTTTATGAAAAATCTTACTATTTTTTTGGCTGATGTAAGTGAAAGAAGACATCAGCAGCAAGAATAGCCACACCAAGCATGAGATATTCATTGGACTGAAAGACCAGGCTCTGTAAAATGCATTAAAATGCTTTAAAGTGACTCCCAGGAATCAAAAATGATAAAAAGCTATTTTTTCCCTTTAGGTTACACTGGTGTAAATGTTTTCCATAGGCCTCAGTGCTAACGTTTTAGCGTATAGTGTTGGCAATATAAATGTTGGGTCCAAAATTTTCTTTAAATCTGAAAAATTGACATTTTGGGAAACTTTTTACACAAAAAAATCATGTCTGCCTAGCAGGGAATTCGCCTTTAAATCTTATGTTTTCGTAACTAGTGTCAGAACCGCATAAAAAAATACAGTCATATTTTAGACCACACCAAAAAATTCAAACTTCACTACAAAGGGTTAATTCCTGTGCCAATGGTTATTTTACCTATGGGAAATCGTAGGGAAGAGGTGTGATGATTTTTTTATGTGAAAAGCACACAAGGCTATTGACCAATCAGGGCCCAGTGTCTATTTTATTCTCTCCTATATATTCCTCCCGCATCCGCTAGATGTCACTCGGAACCTTATTTACACCAGTGTAACCTAAAGCGATAGCCCGCTTTTTCGCGGAATAATTGTAACTCCCTACATTTCTTCAGAATTGCCCATCAATGGAAAAAATGTGTTCAAAAACAATATCACTTCTGTGGTTCTTTATTTATCACACACAATTTAACCCCACCCCCTTTAACACATTATTCATCAAAAAAGCACAATTTTCCACCACCAGTCATGTTCAGGCCCCATTTTCTCTCAGTTTTAGGGGTCTGGTGTTGCAAACTTGGATCAGCTATGGAAGACTGTACAATATTCTTTCCATGAGAGAACTTCTGGTGATGTGAGGTCATTGAGTCCGGATCTGATCAGCTGAGCATCAAGCGCATGACTTTATCAGCACATTGAAGAATAAAATATGACATTTTCAGGTCTGCAAGGGTGATCCAAGATAACTGGATGTGGGTGTATATTGAATTAGTTGAATAAAGATATGCTCTCTTTGAATTGCTGAAGCATTTTCTTAAATGTGTCCAAGTTTTAGTGCTATTAACCTTCAAATGACCATACCCACCAGTGGAAATGACACACTTTTATGATATATATCTGTATATCACTGGCTATAAAATCCAAAATACTTGTTAGATTAGGTTCTTATAACAATTGATATATGTGTCGTTGACATGCTCATGTTATGGGTCATTTGCATTATCATGTGACTATTACCACCTTGAAATTTTATGAAAATACCTTGAAAAATTGGCATTTTTTATGAAAAATCTTACTATTTTTTTGGCTGATGTAAGTGAAAGAAGACATCAGCAGCAAGAATAGCCACACCAAGCATGAGATATTCATTGGACTGAAAGACCAGGCTCTGTAAAATGCATTAAAATGCTTTAAAGTGACTCCCAGGAATCAAAAATGATAAAAAGCTATTTTTTCCCTTTAGGTTACACTGGTGTAAATGTTTTCCATAGGCCTCAGTGCTAACGTTTTAGCGTATAGTGTTGGCAATATAAATGTTGGGTCCAAAATTTTCTTTAAATCTGAAAAATTGACATTTTGGGAAACTTTTTACACAAAAAAATCATGTCTGCCTAGCAGGGAATTCGCCTTTAAATCTTATGTTTTCGTAACTAGTGTCAGAACCGCATAAAAAAATACAGTCATATTTTAGACCACACCAAAAAATTCAAACTTCACTACAAAGGGTTAATTCCTGTGCCAATGGTTATTTTACCTATGGGAAATCGTAGGGAAGAGGTGTGATGATTTTTTTATGTGAAAAGCACACAAGGCTATTGACCAATCAGGGCCCAGTGTCTATTTTATTCTCTCCTATATATTCCTCCCGCATCCGCTAGATGTCACTCGGAACCTTATTTACACCAGTGTAACCTAAAGCGATAGCCCGCTTTTTCGCGGAATAATTGTAACTCCCTACATTTCTTCAGAATTGCCCATCAATGGAAAAAATGTGTTCAAAAACAATATCACTTCTGTGGTTCTTTATTTATCACACACAATTTAACCCCACCCCCTTTAACACATTATTCATCAAAAAAGCACAATTTTCCACCACCAGTCATGTTCAGGCCCCATTTTCTCTCAGTTTTAGGGGTCTGGTGTTGCAAACTTGGATCAGCTATGGAAGACTGTACAATATTCTTTCCATGAGAGAACTTCTGGTGATGTGAGGTCATTGAGTCCGGATCTGATCAGCTGAGCATCAAGCGCATGACTTTATCAGCACATTGAAGAATAAAATATGACATTTTCAGGTCTGCAAGGGTGATCCAAGATAACTGGATGTGGGTGTATATTGAATTAGTTGAATAAAGATATGCTCTCTTTGAATTGCTGAAGCATTTTCTTAAATGTGTCCAAGTTTTAGTGCTATTAACCTTCAAATGACCATACCCACCAGTGGAAATGACACACTTTTATGATATATATCTGTATATCACTGGCTATAAAATCCAAAATACTTGTTAGATTAGGTTCTTATAACAATTGATATATGTGTCGTTGACATGCTCATGTTATGGGTCATTTGCATTATCATGTGACTATTACCACCTTGAAATTTTATGAAAATACCTTGAAAAATTGGCATTTTTTATGAAAAATCTTACTATTTTTTTGGCTGATGTAAGTGAAAGAAGACATCAGCAGCAAGAATAGCCACACCAAGCATGAGATATTCATTGGACTGAAAGACCAGGCTCTGTAAAATGCATTAAAATGCTTTAAAGTGACTCCCAGGAATCAAAAATGATAAAAAGCTATTTTTTCCCTTTAGGTTACACTGGTGTAAATGTTTTCCATAGGCCTCAGTGCTAACGTTTTAGCGTATAGTGTTGGCAATATAAATGTTGGGTCCAAAATTTTCTTTAAATCTGAAAAATTGACATTTTGGGAAACTTTTTACACAAAAAAATCATGTCTGCCTAGCAGGGAATTCGCCTTTAAATCTTATGTTTTCGTAACTAGTGTCAGAACCGCATAAAAAAATACAGTCATATTTTAGACCACACCAAAAAATTCAAACTTCACTACAAAGGGTTAATTCCTGTGCCAATGGTTATTTTACCTATGGGAAATCGTAGGGAAGAGGTGTGATGATTTTTTTATGTGAAAAGCACACAAGGCTATTGACCAATCAGGGCCCAGTGTCTATTTTATTCTCTCCTATATATTCCTCCCGCATCCGCTAGATGTCACTCGGAACCTTATTTACACCAGTGTAACCCTAAAGCGATAGCCCGCTTTTTCGCGGAATAATTGTAACTCCCTACATTTCTTCAGAATTGCCCATCAATGGAAAAAAATGTGTTCAAAAACAATATCACTTCTGTGGTTCTTTATTTACACACACAATTTAACCCCACCCCCTTTAACACATTATTCATCAAAAAAGCACAATTTTCCACCACCAGTCATGTTCAGGCCCCATTTTCTCTCAGTTTTAGGGGTCTGGTGTTGCAAACTTGGATCAGCTATGGAAGACTGTACAATATTCTTTCCATGAGAGAACTTCTGGTGATGTGAGGTCATTGAGTCCGGATCTGATCAGCTGAGCATCAAGCGCATGACTTTATCAGCACATTGAAGAATAAAATATGACATTTTCAGGTCTGCAAGGGTGATCCAAGATAACTGGATGTGGGTGTATATTGAATTAGGTTGAATAAAGATATGCTCTCTTTGAATTGCTGAAGCATTTTCTTAAATGTGTCCAAGTTTTAGTGCTATTAACCTTCAATGACCATACCCACCAGTGGAAATGACACACTTTTATGATATATATCTGTATATCACTGGCTATAAAATCCAAAATACTTGTTAGATTAGGTTCTTATAACAATTGATATATGTGTCGTTGACATGCTCATGTTATGGGTCATTTGCATTATCATGTGACTATTACCACCTTGAAATTTTATGAAAAATACCTTGAAAAATTGGCATTTTTTATGAAAAATCTTACTATTTTTTTGGCTGATGTAAGTGAAAGAAGACATCAGCAGCAAGAATAGCCACACCAAGCATGAGATATTCATTGGACTGAAAGACCAGGCTCTGTAAAATGCATTAAAATGCTTTTAAGTGACTCCCAGGAATCAAAAATGATAAAAAGCTATTTTTTCCCTTTAGGTTACACTGGTGTAAAATGTTTTCCATAGGCCTCAGTGCTAACGTTTTAGGCGTATAGTGTTGGCAATATAAATGTTGGGTCCAAAATTTTCTTTAAATCTGAAAAATTGACATTTTGGGAAACTTTTTACACAAAAAAATCATGTCTGCCTAGCAGGGAATTCGCCTTTAAATCTTATGTTTTCGTAACTAGTGTCAGAACCGCATAAAAAAATACAGTCATATTTTAGACCACACCAAAAAATTCAAACTTCACTACAAAGGGTTAATTCCTGTGCCAAATGGTTATTTTACCTATGGAAATCGTAGGGAAGAAGGTGTGATGATTTTTTTATGTGAAAAGCACACAAGGCTATTGACCAATCAGGGCCCAGTAGTCTATTTTATTCTCTCCTATATATTCCTCCGCATCCGCTAGATGTCACTCGGAACCTTATTTACACCAGTGTAACCTAAAGCGATAGCCCGCTTTTTCGCGGAATAATTTGTAACTCCCTACATTTCTTCAGAATTGCCCATCAATGGAAAAAATGTGTTCAAAAACAATATCACTTCTGTGGTTCTTTATTTATCACACACAATTTAACCCCCACCCCCTTTAACACATTATTCATCAAAAAAAGCACAATTTTCCACCACCAGTCATGTTCAGGCCCCATTTTTCTCTCAGTTTTAGGGGTCTGGTGTTGCAAACTTGGATCAGCTATGGAAGACTGTACAATATTCTTTCCATGAGAGAACTTCTGGTTGATGTGAGGACATTGAGTCCGGATCTGATCAGCTGAGCATCAAGCGCATGACTTTATCAGCACATTGAAGAATAAAATATGACATTTTCAGGTCTGCAAGGGTGATCCAAGATAACTGGATGTGGGTGTATATTGAATTAGTTGAAATAAAGAAATGCTCTCTTTGAATTGCCTGAAGCATTTTCTTAAATGTGTCCAAGTTTTAGTGCTATTAACCTTCAAATGACCATACCCACCAGTGGAAATGACACACTTTTATGATATATATCTGTATATCACTGGCTATTAAAATCCAAAATACTTGTTAGATTAGGTTCTTATAACAATTGATATATGTGTCGTTGACATGCTCATGTTATGGGTCATTTGCATTATCATGTGACTATTACCACCTTGAAATTTTATGAAAATACCTTGAAAAAATGGCATTTTTATGAAAAATCTACTATTTTTTTGGCTGATGTAAGTGAAAGAAGACATCAGCAGCAAGAATAGCCACACCAAGCATGAGATATTCATTGGACTGAAAGACCAGGCTCTGTAAAATGCATTAAAATGCTTTAAAGTGACTCCCAGGAATCAAAAATGATAAAAAGCTATTTTTTCCCTTTAGGTTACACTGGTGTAAATGTTTTTCCATAGGCCTCAGTGCTAACGTTTAGCGTATAGTGTTGGCAAATATAAATGTTGGGTCCAAATATTCTTTAAATCTGAAAAATTGACATTTTGGGAAAACTTTTTACACAAAAAAATCATGTCTGCCTAGCAGGGAATTCGCCTTTAATTCTTATGTTTTCGTAACTAGTGTCAGATCCGCATAAAAAAATACAGTCATATTTTAGACCACACCAAAAAATTCAAAACTTCACTACAAAGGGTTAATTCCTGTGCCAATGGTTATTTTACCTATGGGAAATCGTAGGGAAGAGGTGTGATGATTTTTTTTATGTGAAAAAGCACACAAGGCTATTGACCAATCACAGTGTCTATTTTATTCTCTCCTATATATTCCTCCCGCATCCGCTAGATGTCACTCGGAACCTTATTTACACAGTGTAACCTAAAGCGATAGCCCCGCTTTTTCGCGGAATAATTGTAACTCCCTACATTTCTTCAGAATTGCCCATCAATGGAAAAATGTGTTCAAAAACAATATCACTTCTGTGGTTCTTTATTTATCACACACAATTTAACCCCACCCCCTTTAACACATTATTCATCAAAAAAGCACAATATTCCACCACCAGTCATGTTCAGGCCCCATTTTCTCTCAGTTTTAGGGGTCTGGTGTTGCAAACTTGGATCAGCTATGGAAGACTGTACAATATTCTTTCCATGAGAGAACTTCTGGTGATGTGAGGTCATTGAGTCCGGATCTGATCAGCTGAGCATCAAGCGCATGACTTATCAGCACATTGAAGAATAAAATATGACATTTTCAGGTCTGCAAGGGTGATCCAAGATAACTGGATGTGGGTGTATATTGAATTAGTTGGAATAAAGATATGCTCTCTTTGAATTGCTGAAGCATTTTCTTAAATGTGTCCAAGTTTTAGTGCTATTAACCTTCAAATGACCATACCCACCAGTGGAAATGACACACTTTATGATATATATCTGTATATCACTGGCTATAAAATCCAAAATACTTGTTAGATTAGGTTCTTATAACAATTGATATATGTGTCGTTGACATGCTCATGTTATGGGTCATTTGCATTATCATGTGGACTATTACCACCTTGAAATTTTATGAAAATACCTTGAAAAATTGGCATTTTTTATGAAAAATCTTACTATTTTTTTTGGCTGATGTAAGTGAAAGAAGACATCAGCAGCAAGAATAGCCACACCAAGCATGAGATATTCATTGGACTGAAAGACCAGGCTCTGTAAAATGCATTAAAATGCTTAAAGTGACTCCCAGGAATCAAAAATGATAAAAAGCTATTTTTTCCCTTTAGGTTACACTGGTGTAAATGTTTTCCATAGGCCTCAGTGCTAACGTTTTAGGCGTATAGTGTTGGCAATATAAATGTTGGGTCCAAAATTTTCTTTAAATCTGAAAAATTGACATTTTGGGAAACTTTTTACACAAAAAAAATCATGTCTGCTAGCAGGGAATTCGCCTTTAAATCTTATGTTTTCGTACTAGTGTCAGAACCGCATAAAAAAAATACAGTCATATTTTAGACCACACCAAAAAAATCAAACTTCACTACAAAGGGTTAATTCCTGTGCCAATGGTTATTTTACCTATGGGAAATCGTAGGGAAGAGGTGTGATGATTTTTTTATGTGAAAAGCACACAAGGCTATTGACCAATCAGGGCCCAGTGTCTATTTTATTCTCTCCTATATATTCCTCCCGCATCCGCTAGATGTCACTCGGAACCTTATTTACACCAGTGTAAACCTAAAGCGATAGCCCGCTTTTTCGCGGAATAATTGTAACTCCCTACATTTCTTCAGAATTGCCCATCATGGAAAAAATGTGTTCAAAAACAATATCACTTCTGTGGTTCTTTATTTATCACACACAATTTAACCCCACCCCCTTTAACACATTATTCATCAAAAAAGCACAATTTTCCACCACCAGTCATGTTCAGGCCCCATTTTCTCTCAGTTTTAGGGGTCTGGTGTTGCAAACTTGGATCAGCTATGGAAGACTGTACAATATTCTTTCCATGAGAGAACTCTGGTGATGTGAGGTCATGAGTCCGGATCTGATCAGCTGAGCATCAAGCGCATGACTTTATCAGCACATTGAAGAATAAATATGACATTTTCAGGTCTGCAAGGGTGATCCAAGATAACTGGATGTGGGTGTATATTGAATTAGTTGAATAAAGATATGCTCTCTTTGAATTGCTGAAGCATTTTCTTAAATGTGTCCAAGTTTTAGTGCTATTAACCTCAAATGACCATACCCACCAGTGGAAATGACACACTTTTATGATATATATCTGTATATCACTGGCTATAAAATCCAAAATACTTGTTAGATTAGGTTCTTATAACAATTGATATATGTGTCGTTGACATGCTCATGTTATGGGTCATTTGCATTATCATGTGACTATTACCACCTTGAAATTTTATGAAATACCTTGAAAAATTGCATTTTTTATGAAAAATCTTACTATTTTTTTGGCTGATGTAAGTGAAAGAAGACATCTGCAGCAAGAATAGCCACACCAAGCATGAGATATTCATTGGACTGAAAGACCAGGCTCTGTAAAATGCATTAAAATGCTTTAAAGTGACTCCCAGGAATCAAAAATGATAAAAAGCTATTTTTTCCCTTTAGGTTACACTGGTGTAAATGTTTTCCATAGGCCTCAGTGCTAACGTTTTAGCGTATAGTGTTGGCATATAAATGTTGGGTCCAAAATTTTCTTTAAATCTGAAAAATTGACATTTTGGGAAACTTTTTACACAAAAAAATCATGTCTGCCTAGCAGGGAATTCGCCTTTAAATCTTATGTTTTCGTAACTAGTGTCAGAACCGCATAAAAAAATACAGTCATATTTTAGACCACACCAAAAAATTCAAACTTCACTACAAAGGGTTAATTCCTGTGCCAATGGTTATTTTACCTATGGGAAATCGTAGGGAAGAGGTGTGATGATTTTTTTATGTGAAAAAGCACACAAGGCTATTGACCAATCAGGCCCAGTGTCTATTTTATTCTCTCCTATATATCCTCCCGCATCCGCTAGATGTCACTCGGAACCTTATTTCTCCAGTGTAACCTAAAGCGATAGCCCGCTTTTCGCGGAATAATTGTAACTCCCTACATTTCTTCAGAATTGCCCATCAATGAAAAAATGTGTTCAAAAACAATATCACTTCTGTGGTTCTTTATTTATCACACACATTTAACCCCACCCCTTTAACACATAATTCATCAAAAAAGCACAATTTTCCACCACCAGTCATGTTCAGGCCCCATTTTCTCTCAGTTTTAGGGGTCTGGGTTGCAAACTTGGATCAGCTATGGAAGACTGTACAATTATTCTTTCCATGAGAGAACTTCTGGTGATGTGAGGTCATTGAGTCCGGATCTGATCAGCTGAGCATCAAGCGCATGACTTTATCAGCACATTGAAGAATAAAATATGACATTTCAGGTCTGCAAGGGTGATCAAGATAACTGGATGTGGGTGTATATTGAATTAGTTGAATAAAGATATGCTCTCTTTGAATTGCTGAAGCATTTTCTTAAATGTGTCCAAGTTTTAGTGCTATTAACCTTCAAATGACCATACCCACCAGTGGAAATGACACACTTTTATGATATATATCTGTATATCACTGGCTATAAAATCCAAAATACTTGTTAGATTAGGTTCTTATAACAATTGATATATGTGTCGTTGACATGCTCATGTTATGGGTCCATTTGCATTACATGTGACTATTACCACTTGAAATTTTATGAAAATACCTTGAAAATTGGCATTTTTTATGAAAAATCTTACTATTTTTTTGGCTGATGTAAGTGAAAGAAGACATCAGCAGCAAGAATAGCCACACCAAGCATGAGATATTCATTGGACTGAAAGACCAGGCTCTGTAAAATGCATTAAAATGCTTTAAAGTGACTCCCAGGAATCAAAAATGATAAAAAGCTATTTTTTCCCTTTAGGTTACACTGGTGTAAATGTTTTCCATAGGCCACAGTGCTAACGTTTTAGCGTATAGTGTTGGCAATATAAATGTTGGGTCCAAAATTTTCTTTAAATCTGAAAAATTGACATTTTGGAGGGAACTTTTTTACACAAAAAAATCATGTCTGCCTAGCAGGGAATTCGCACTTTAAATCTTATGTTTTCGTAACTAGTGTCAGAACCGCATAAAAAAATACAGTCATATTTTAGACCACACCAAAAAATTCAAACTTCACTACAAAGGGTTAATTCCTGTGCCAATGGTTATTTTACCTATGGGAAATCGTAGGGAAGAGGTGTGATGATTTTTTATTGTGAAAAGCACACAAGGCTATTGACCAATCAGGGCCCAGTGTCTATTTTATTCTCTCCTATATATCCTCCCGCATCCGCTAGATGTCACTCGGAACCTTTTTACACCAGTGTAACCTAAAGCGATAGCCCGCTTTTTCGCGGATAATTGTAACTCCCTACATTTCTTCAGAATTGCCCATCAATGGAAAAAATGTGTTCAAAACAATATCACTTCTGTGGTTCTTTATTTATCACACACACAATTTAACCCCACCCCCTTTAACACATTATTCATCAAAAAAGCACAATTTTCCACCACCAGCTATCATGTTCAGGCCCCATTTTCTCTCAGTTTTAGGGGTCTGGTGTTGCATAACTTGGATCAGCTATGGAAGACTGTACAATATTCTTTCATGAGAGAACTTCTGGTGATGTGAGGTCATTGAGTCCGGATCTGATCAGCTGAGCATCAAGCGCATGACTTTATCAGCACATTGAAGAATAAAATATGACATTTTCAGGTCTGCAAGGGTGATCCAAGATAACTGGATGTGGGTGTATATTGAATTAGTTGAATAAAGATATGCTCTCTTTGAATTGCTGAAGCATTTTCTTAAATGTGTCCCAAGTTTTAGTGCTATTAACCTTCAAATGACCATACCCACCAGTGGAAATGACACACTTTTATGATATATATCTGTATATCAC